>JAXASZ010000580.1:0-67105 GCA_038407095.1 Ceratocystis destructans
TTCTTCGTCTTCTTTTTCTTTTCTTTTTCTTTTTTTTTTTTTTTTTTCCTTTTTTCCCCCCCCCCCCCCCCCCCCCCCGGGAAGGGGTGATCACGGCAATTATTTGTTCTTCATTTCTTCTTCGTTCTACGCAGACTTTTAGTTTCTTGTTATTCTTCTCCCTTCCTCCATCTCCATTTCTGATCCGGGCTCTTTGGCTGCTCATACTTCGCCATCAGGGATCTTTGGGAGACTTGAGAAAGGGGTCCCCTTCCCCGGGGAGAAGAGGGGAATAGGACTTGCTTTCTTGTGGTCTAAAAGACCCACTATTTGTGGATACCACACAAGTGCACCATTTGAATGCGACTTTTTATGTTTGGTGTGTAGCATTTATGCACGCTATGCATGTGCTTAAGGGGATCTTGCCAGCTGAAAAGGAAGAGGGGTGTATTATAGGTTTCGTTATCAATCTCTTCTAGTTAGTGTCTCCATATGGATGTGCTGGAAAAAAAAAAGTGGGAGGCTTTCGCCTAGGCAGTATTAGTTGCTGAGCGCTGAGCGCTGTGTGCCGTGTGCTGTATGCCGCGTGCTGTGTACCAATTGCTGTGTGTGCTGTATGCTATGTATGCTATGCGTTGTGCTCCATGGTAAAAACAACTGGCTTATTGGAGCCGGGGGTCTGGCTGTGAGACCATGCCCACGGTCTGGGAACCCAGACAGCATTGGGCTCTGGCCTTGCACAATAAACGGAACCGTTTTCCCGCTTGGCCTCAAGTGTGTGGCAATATACGTGCATTTCCCTTTCTTGGGAAAAAAAAAAAAGAAAGTTTAAGCAAAAATCAATCATGTTGCCCTCCAAAACCACCCATCCGCATGCCGCGCCGGAACAATGCAAGAAAAGAAGGCAAAAGGCACAAGCATCACGTCATCAGCTCCTTTTTCACCCTGTAGTTTCAATATGTGCGGACGTTTGGGTACTACGTAAACGCCAGCAAACCTTGGCCTGTTGGTATCTGTAGGTAGATACGCCTTATCTCTACGCTGAAGCCTTTCGAAAGGAGATGGTCAAATTGACAATGCAATTAATTATCAAGAGCAATTAGCAAAACAGCGGACGCCCGCATATTCGTGTCTTCCCGTTGTCTCTCCCTCCAATAGGCTTCTCTATTGAAAAATGGTCTCAACAGTGCCATTATGTCATTGTATTCTAGCCTCCTCCTTACATCGCGTCTCAAGTACGAGCCCTTGCCATGTATAACTATAAATTCAAATTCCAGATGGAAGGCCTGAACTTTCTCTACCACCGCCCCCCCCCCCCCCACCCTGCAGAGTAGTAAGTTGAAGTCAGATGGCTGACTACAAGAATAGCCCTTGCCGGTCTCATGTCATAAAAAGTGGCATGTCGTTCACTGGGCAAGACAACATCACACTGGTCTGTTGCATTATATTCACATTATTCTGTACTTGCTCACTGGAATGTTGTAGAAGCGGTGTAGAATAAAAGCAAAGTACGCAGTAAAATCGCCCGAGACAGTGCAGTACAGTACTACAACCGGTCTGACAACAGCCAACAGAGCCGAGCCTGACGTTTAAATGACAATCATTCTACGGCCGCAATGCAATTATCATTGTATTGAAATTGGGCGCTGATGAATAAAGGGGGGAGCGGTGCTACCGGACCCTAAATCCTACACTTTTGTCCACTCGTCCATAATGCGATAGCTTTATCCAGAACGAAAGACCGTCATGCTTCTAACTTGAAACGGCTTGTTGAAGAAGCTGGCCCGCATGTGTTCATATATGTCATTAGTATTACATGTGATAAGGCAGCCTGATAAGAATTTCTATAGACCCGACAGACACTGGCACCGAGCCTGCTGTCTGTTTATTGCTTGCATTTTTACAGGTATACATGTTGTGCTTCATGTAGGTAGGAATGTACTATGACGTCTCCTTGCTCCTAAGCACCCCTCAGTGACACAGAAGCACCCTTCAACAAAACATGCTTCAACAAAAGACAGTGCACTTGTTGAGCACAGACACAAATCAAATCGCAGTCTGCCCGCAATTTTTTCTCTCTCGCATTTGGCAGGACACCTGTATTTGCATTTTACTTACTACACACTCATATTGTTCGTTCAGCGTCATTTTGATGGAAACACCCCCCAGCCAGAGCATGACCTCTTATCCCAATAGGGAGGGAGGTCTGTCGCAATGAGCATAGGATGTGATGACGTCGTACTATTGATGTACTCTACGTAGACAACAGCTCCCAGAGATTGTTTCGTAGTTTGCCCAAAGTCTGTCTGTCCGTGAGTATTACCGAAAGGCCCGCCAGTTGTTATCGAGCACAGCACAAACACCGTAGTCGATAATCCCAGACTTGCCAGAAGCTACTAACCCCTTTCGGCCAAGCGATCTTACCGGGAAGCAAAAGCTTCATCCCCGACATTTAGCACCATTGGTGCATTAACCGTAGACTACGTTTGTCGGACAATAGTAGAGAAGGAATCAAGGCTGGAACCGTCGAGAGCCAATGGATTTGGCCAGAGGAAGACCGAAAATGCAAGAGTAAGTAAGTATGGAAATCTTGAGTCTGGAAGCAAGATTGAGATACGCGGGGGTGGAGTGTACATAGAGCATCAGGTGGGGTTGGGTTGTTTGAGGCCTCTTTTTCTTGGGGGAGGGGGGGAGGCTTGCTCCGGGACTATTCTGGTTTTGCTCTTTGCTCGCGCCCTAAATCAACATGACGGTGAAGCCCCTATGTCTTGTTTCCCGAGACTTTGTGTTCTGGTGCCTTGACACGCATTTGGGCCTTGGTGTGAGTTTTTTGTTTATTAATTTAATTTTTTTTTTGCAAGCAGCGCCTGCTACCATGTCCTTCTGCAGTCGGTGCAAGCTGATGATAAGCCTAGTTTGTGATATCTTGTAGTTGCTTGGGTCACTATTTTGCCCGTGAGGGTATAATGTTTTACTGGACACAGCGTAACATCTACATGTGCACAAACGCACAAACACACAAACACACAAACACACAAACACACACACTGGAATATATGCCTACAACATGGGGGTGGGCTACAGAAAAAACAAGGCTTGCCTTGTCTTCATCTGATCTACCAGTTTTGCCTTGGTAATCTGGGTTATACGAGCCGCCAGAGCCATCCGGAAGCCAAAGCCGCCCACCGCGAGCTTCACGAGCTAAAGTTGGTCTTGTTTCGTGCTATATTGAATTAAGTTCGTTTTAGTCTCTTTCGCTGGTTTAGCTTTTGTGTGTGCGTGTGCACGCACGTGCCTACCAGAGCCTAGTGAAAACAGGGCCGAGGTCTACGTAACTACCTTCTACTCTAGGGCTTCTAATCCTATAGGGACGTAGAGAGCTCCTATTGGAAGAAAGGACGTGCAACACAGGCTACAAGGTGGGCTTCAACCAGCGCATGCTGACTAAATGGGAGGAGAGACATCTACCACCTGCCGTTACTTGGGTGCTTTTTTGTTTCTCACCTATTGCCCCTAAGCCTGTAGGGAGAAAGAGGGAGAATCCTATGAGGGATCAGCATGATGCAGAGAAAAGAGAATCACAAGCCCATCAAGACTTTTCATTCCCAGCATCAAAAGGAAAAGCAGGTTCAAATAATATCCATCTCACACCTCACACCTCACCCCCCCCCCCCTCCTCCCCCTCGCTCCCCCTTTCACCCCTCCTCCTCCATCCACGCACTGGTGATGCGCCCAAGTTCTTCTGTGAGAAAGCTGTTTGGATCATCAAGCCCTGCATACACCAAGAACCAGAGCATCCTTGCGCTTTGATCTAGTCTTACTTCTCCCTTTTCCTATTTTCCTACAGCTAGCTTCTTTCTCTGCTCCATAATCCATACTGCGCTGCTTTTCTTCCAGAAATATTGGTGGGCTCTTGTCAATCCCTCCCCCATCCTACCCTCACAAAAGCGTTTCCCCTTTTTAGCCTGAGGAGGCAGATCTAGCGGTCTAAGGCTGACCTGTTTCCTGGCTTATACGAATAAGACGATCACAAAGATGAAGGAGTTTGGACACAGCAGTACAACCACTAAGTCAAGGCTAGGTAGGCCCTTTGAATTTCCCAAGGATTTTGGCAGAAGATCGCCGATAGCACAGAAAACAAAGTGGGGCTCATACTTTTCTCTGTGGTTTATTTTGCCCGGCTTAAGCTGCTACCATTCGTTCCTACGCCACTTTTGCTCCCCCTTTCTAGCCTCTGCGTCACCTTCATCCTGTCTTTTGCCTTCACCTCCTCTATATACCAAAATAGTCCCTTATTCGGGATCCATGATCGGCGGACTTTCCCATCCCACTCCTTCATCCTATTGCCAACTTGCTGACCATTTGCTAACATGCCTGGTGAGGCGAAAAGCTAATTGAAATGAAGAAGGCGAGATCCGCAAATACTGCCGGGCCTAAGAGAAGGAGAAGAGCTAAAATGAAATCACAGAAAAGGGAGCAGACAATAACGAAAGAACTATCATCATCTTCAACTGTTTTGTCCCTCTCTCTTATGCAAGCAAGCAAGCCATATCATCCCTGCTGATCCTGTCTGCGCTTCAACCTTGCTCTTCTCCCCTTTTCCCACACTTTGATATTCTTGGTCCCAGGACAGTGGACTGGGTCATTTTCTTTCCCTCCTGTTGTTCTGGATTGAACTAGCTCCAGCGACCCAGCAACGTTATAGGCAGCATGTAATGAGACATCCCCGAATAAGCAGCTGGATCTGCTCAAGAAGAGAAAGGAGAATATCAAGCGACCCCATAAGAGCAAAGTAAGTTCATGCTTGAGGCAGAACCAACGGCGGAAGACTATAAAGCTTAGCTTGGTTTAGCTCCGAGGCAGGAGTCTTGTTCCTCGCGTGTTTCTTCATGCACATACATACACCTACATATAGAAGAACTATACTGCTTGCTGGCTGGTGTTTGGCAGTCGTGGCACAGAGCCACATTTGGGCCGAAACAATGCCATTGAGGCCATTGAGGCCATTGTTCTCGACTCAATTTCAGGGCGTTTTTCCCATTGTCTCCAACACCGATCAAGTTCCAAGCTTGTCTTTAGCGCAACCGAAAAACACACATCTTCCCTCTTTTTGATGGTGCTGCTTGTTTGCTATTGGTGCTGTGGCCAGACAAAGTGGCTTTTATTTTCTCTAGCTGCCTTGTTTTCCGCCGTTCTCACTAATGTTTATGAGCTAGTACTAATCAGGCCGCTTTCCCTGTTCCTGGCTTCAGCTAGACAAGGAAATGAAATGAAATGTGACTGGTAGCTTTCCCCATCTGTTTGTTTTTTTTACTTCTCCCTTTTTCTGTCTTTTTCTTTCCATGTTTTGTGCGTGCCTGTTTTATGTACGTGGGCGAAGGAATGGACAACATCTATCAATTGGACAGCAATCCCCACGGGTCTTCCTGCCATAGGGGAGGGGGGTTGACCACGACAAGCTGCTCGCTTAATCAAGATGTGTGTCTATACCTGTGAGGAGACGCCATAGACTGGGGATCGAGTCATGTGGAGGTAAATAGATATCGTGCACGCTGCGCCAGGTAAGCGGTAAGTCAGAGTAGCATATCTGGGAGAGAACGATTGAACCCTCCCTCATTCTGCTACCAAAAGGCCACCTTTCCATCAGCACTGCCAATGTGCTCTGCTATAGAGGGCAAGGCCAACTTTGACATTGGCTAGAAAAAGGAAGTTAATGTTTCATTACTGTCATCCCGTCTTCTTTTTAATATGACATAGAGCTGAGCCAACCAATGAACAAAACAAGCAGCGGAACAAAATCCTGGTCTCCACGCCCCATGTTCAGCGCAATGAAACCCTGGAAGTATCAACCCGGTGCTCATATGAGACAGGCTTGGACTTCTGGTGCACAAGCCACCCACTACTTGAGGCTGAAGAAAAGGAAAGACTTGCGGAAGAAACATAGTCAAGCCATGAGCTCTAACACTAGAACACACCATCACGAGAAACATCGGAGAACAGAACCTGTCTTTCCTTCTTATTTATACTGCATGCGTGGAGCGGAACCGCTTCCCTCCAAATTACTCTGCTTGATCGTTCGGCCAGCAGCCTGTTGCTTATTGTCTCCATGTGGCTGCCAAATGTGGCGCCTAGACGTGTGGCTCGACGACATATCGCAGCATCCAATCGTGGCGTGCGGGAGGCCATGAATGAAGCTTGTGCTCGGATCAAAGTCCCGGCCCTATATTACGATGCCACAGGCTAGAGCTGCCGTTTTGTCGGACAAAACGTCCTCGCTAGTCTTGCGAGTGATATATATATATATATATATATCAAAGCTGCATAGATGCAAACCTCCCTGCAAGGGATGGATGAAGGTGCAGTCAGCTAATATTGATCCCAGGACTCATAGCTGGCCACTATCAAAAACTGGTGAAGCGACAGTGTCTCGTAATGTACAAGTTACTGATGCAGTGGCTAACACATGACAATAGGTATCATGATACACAGCTTAGCAACTATCCCAAATTATGGCGCTTGTGAAGCCCTAGTACCGCCTGAAAGCCGCATATGCACAAAAGACAGCAACCAAGCGTCCTACTATTTAAGCCGAGACATGCATTCGACTCTCATGGGCACATCAATGTATCATGCAACCTTCCTAATCACAGTACGATACAAGCATGATCTCTATTCACACTTTCTTCATATGCACATAACCTATGGGGCTTAGCTTGTGTGCAAGTTCGCACAAAACAACAACACAGCAGTAAAGCAGCCAATGGGCGACCATTGACACGAAACAATCATCGCAATTTTCTTTTTTGCTTAGGAAAGGAGCAAACAAAATTACGGCGTAGATGTGTGTGCGCACGCACGCTTCCAAGGTAAGAAGAAAAAAAATACCGTTCTTGCTTATTGTTAACGACAAAAACTATAAAATACGCATTTGCGTCCTTAGCGAGCAGGCGTTCCTATGCAACAAAGGAAAAAAAAAACCTCAACGTATCCTGAGCTCACACCAAGTCACTCGCTTGCTCAAGTTTAACCTGATACACCTCCGTGTAAGAAAGTTTCGGCCTTTATAGATTACCATCCACTGCAACCTCAGCTTTGGCTAAGCTATATGACATGCAATGCTCAAGCTCTCCTATGAACAAGAGTCTTTTTTTCGTTGCTTATGTTGTGTTATGATCGCTTGTCTTGGGCTGCCTTGGTCTGGTTCTCGTGGTCACATCCCTATCACTGGTGCGGCCCTTACGGCCCGTGCTTCTGCTTGTCACATTCTAGCTTAGGCCCGCATTACATCCTGTTTCCCCGGGCTCGCTAAAGTTCCCCAAGAAGGTATGAATAGCCTTGCGTGCGCTTGGTGAGGCTTGAGGGACAAGCTTTCATCTTTGAAGCTGAGTGGACTTAGGCCATATAACCTCTCCTACTTGTCTATTCGATTGATGTTTGTAATTCGCTAACTATGGATATAATGGTTACATAGGTTCCAATTCTCCTGCAGCTTGCCTTCGTTATTGCCCATTCGGGGGATGGAGGAAGAAGGAATCAGGAGATGGGTATTTTCTTGTCCTGCTACCCACCCTACGGTCCGCCTTCCCCGAGTCACCTACAGATTATTCTGTGATATATGTGGCTGTGAGACTTCCCCAAGACTGCTGAACATGCAGATGAGCGATATCTCGATCACAGCTTGCACCGTTTTCTTTAGTGCGCCTGTGATTTCCACACCTAAATCTCCAAATTAGATTCGTTGTCGCACCACTACGCCTTTGGGCATGCGCCCTCGCCACACATGGATGTTATATTTGCTCGTAAGCTCCCCGGGTCCCTTCCCCGGCGCACCATTATTTGTTGTTGCGTCTTTTTCCTTCCTGGCTGACCCTTTGTAATGGCTGCGGGCAATCGAAAGAGCATGCCACAACGGATAGGCACTTGTAGAATGCATCATGCTACCATTCTTGCTCCAGAATTAATCTGCCGACCCAAAATGCGCTCATGCTTTCTTTTTCCTGTCTCCCGTGATCCCCGAGAAAGATTGCATATGTGTGGTTGGTCCAATGCTTTGTACAAAGCACTAGACATGCAAAGCCGGTATCAATATGAGATGGCTCACGCAAGCTTGCCGTGCTGACCAATAAGTAAGGCCATGGACAGATGGATTGCTATTCCAAGGAAGATTTAAAGTCATTGCCCGGCACAGATCCCGGTTTATTGTCGTGTTTCCCTCAAATGACCAAGTGACAAAAGAGCCCGACAGCACCGCTTTAGGCGCTCTATACTGATATCGCCAAAATAAGCACGTACAATTGGCTTACACCCTCAAACTAGATAGCCAGTTTGTAGATCCTTGACGCCTTTTTTCTCATTGTCAAACAATGCGGATGGATGTCCAAGCCTGTTCAGGTATGTGTGGATCATTAGGGGCCCGTTGAGCTAGCAGGCGTTAACACTATTTCACAGTAGAGAGGCTAGTCGAGCTATCGCGCTTGCCAATTGATTTGGAAAAGCCTATCTATAAGTAGATAAATCCCTCCATCACCCAAGTTTCAATCACACGCCATGGTGGATGGTGCTGATCTATACTCACTTAGCAACTATTTCAACATTCTGTCCGAGACCAGCCCTGCAACTTTCCTTGAACGAAGGAGATCAACATGGCTGGGCCTGGCTTGGCTACTGTTCATCTCATAACCAGTCACATGTGTGGCATTATTGAGCCCTTGGTCTCTCTTTTTTTTTCGTTCCAGGTGAGAAATGCACCAACACAGACATGCCCTGTGATTTCTCCATTTAAGCGGCCGCGTGATGAAGTCGTGATCTCTTGTTTCACATCCTACAGCTGGCCAATCTCCAATATCACGCACATTAAATGCCTATCATTTCGAGGGCTGTCTTGCGCGCATTATCCGTTGCTGCTGCAAAACACACACTATACAAGAGCAGACAGATTCTGCATACATTCATTGTGCGCATTGACAGGGATGCGCAAGCGAGTTGTGTCATACAGTTGACCGTGATAGGGTGGTGGGCTTCGGCCTGTGTTGCCCTCCCTTCTCGCCCGTCGTTTGTGGCCCGTATCGCCTTGTCCTTGCATGCTGGCGAGTCAAGCGAGGCTTCATATAAGACTTAGTCAGGCAGAAGATTATCGTTATGCAGTTGGTGAAGCCCAAAACACAAAGCAGTGCGGGCTCACCTCACTGCAGGGTGGAGAGATGCAAGCCACTTAGGACCAACTTGCAGCGTGAATTTGCGTTGGGAGGCGCCTATTGCCATCACATGAGACATGATGAGATACAATGCTGCCTTGACGGCAAGGTTTAGTCTGCCCTGCAACATGTACCAAGGAACAGAGCCAAGGTAGTCGAGGGGAGCAACCATACAATGAGTGATGATCAATATGTTGGTATGCAAGGCCGCGGCCAAGCACATGAAATAGGATGGTGGAGCGAAGGACGGTAACAAGCGATGTCGTCTCGGTTTCATCCACAGGAAGCCCAAATTGCATATCAAGATAGGCCCCAACAGATATTTCGCATTCTATACGACTTTGTTGATATGAAGCTTCCCGTTCTCATCCAAGACTCTCAACAATTCTCAAGACTCTAGGATGTAGCCAAATATGCGCCCATGCTCTGATGTCGATCATGGCAGATGTAAATCTAATAGGCCCAGCGCTTCGTGCTACAGTACAACGCTACGGCATATCAGTTTTACAGCGGCTTAACCCATCCCACGTCCCATTTGTCAAATGTCTTGACACTGCTCAAGTAACTCTAGTCAATAGATCAAGCCTGCCTGCGTACGCGATTAAAGATGTGCTCAAGGGTGTTTATGCATATAGATAATACAGCACAGCACACAGGGCTAACAGCACACTACTACATGCAATCTATGAGATGTATGTACATACATGTACACGCACACGTATACACTATTCATGCGTATTAGTGCACAAACCCTGTTCAAGAGGCGTCTCGCTTCAAACTCTGCCTCTACAATGCGGCCGCCCCGCCATCTTTTATTTTATTTTAAATTGGATTCCATCAGGCAGTGATCATCAAATCAAAGGTCGACAGCTTATTATCTTCTTATGTCGGTGATAACAGATGTGCTGGAAAAGGTTTGGGCGCTTCGAGGGGGAGTAATAGGCTTGACCTTGAGGTCTAAGCTGTGGAGGAAGCTGCTCTACATAAGCACTATGTTGTTTTTTGTAGAGCTAAAAAGGGAGTAGTAATACATTGCTAGCTGATATCTTGGGAGATAGTGATTGGCTAGTCAAAAACTCGAAGAAAAAAAACAGCTGACGGGCTAGGGTTACCGACCAAAGCTTAACCCATATTGCTGACGTCAAGGAAATTATTTGCCCCGCCCCCACTCAAGCCCTGAGCCCAGAGCGGCGTCAAGCAGCTTCGAAAGCAAAACTCCAGTCATTATCAATCAGCCTTCCATCACAATTAAATGCAGAAATTCTTTGCGCATTGCAAGACGCAAGAGACCACGAAGAACCTGTAAAAGAAGACAGCTCTTTCAAAGTGCAAAAGAAAAACAGCAGAAGGTATTTCTATTTCTCTTTTTCCTCAATCAAGCTCCTCGGACAAGCGGCATTCCCAACAACTCTTTTTCTCCAGCAATCACGATCTATATTTTTTATTCCCGCTACCATCTATCACGATCTCACGCAACAACTGCTGCGCAGCGTTGCAAGAAACGTCATCATCCTCTTTCTACCGTCTATTTGGAATTTTTGATTTTAACATCATGGGTCGCACCTTTAAAGATATGGGTGGTAAAACATCAACCGGAGCAGCCCGCAAGGCGGAAGCTGCCGCTGAGAAGAAATCCCGGAACGCCGCGGCCGCGGAGGCCGCAGAAGCGAAGAAGTGGGAACAGGGAGCCAAAAGCAGCTCCAAGAAGTGAGTGTGACCTACCTAACGCTTATCCCAGAGAAACAGAAGAGAAAACAGGCTAACGTTTGTGCCTTTTGTTTGCGTAGGGAGGCTGAGGCCGCGAAGAAGGCCGAAGCCGCCCGCAAAAAGGCTGAGAAGGAGGCTTTGATGCGCGAAGAAGAGGCAACCCTGCCCCAGGGCAAGGGGCGGGCCTCAAAGAATGCCCCGAAGGCTGTCAAGAAGACCCGCGGCCTGAACCTCGACCAGATTGACTCGATGGACCAGAATAAACCTAGCGCGCCGCTTTCCGCTCTCAACGCTAGTGGCATCGACTCCGCTCTTGATGCCCTAACGCTGGCCAACGACGCATCAAGTGAGATCAAGGTCGAGACACACCCTGAGCGTCGCTACCCGCGTGCCCTCAAGGCTTACATGGAGCGTCGGCTGGTGGAGATGCAGAACTCGGGCGAGGCCGCAGGCCTGCGCAAACAGCAGCGCGAGGAACGAATCGTCAAGGAGTTTGAGAAGTCGCCCGAAAACCCATTCAACCAGGTTACCGCTACGTACAACGCTACACGCGAGGATCTGCGCGACATGCGGTCGATGGAGAAGCAAAGAATGGAGAAGCACCTGACCAAGTAACCTGCTTGGTTTATTGAAGCTTTGAACTTTCTTTTTTCTTTCTCTTTCTTGCTGAATCTGCACTTGACTTGATGCCCCGATCCCCAGATGAAAGGAGTATGAGGGGGTTGGCTCTGGAGAAGGGCGATCTCCGGCCACTTGCTACTACACATTGAGGACAACAGCTGCTGCTGGAGAGCCCCGCCTCTTGCTCTGCTTTGGCAGGGCTTTTGCTCTACTTAGTTATTTGTGGCTACCCCTCAAATACAGAACAGAGTGGCCCTCACTTTTTGCGACACTCTCGGAGCCGAGCTGGGCCAAGCTTCGAATACTAGCAAACTCGGCTGACATTAGGGTCGGTGGCGGCTCGGCGTTCATTTTTCTTTGCGGTCGTCTATCAGCTTCCCCTCCATCTCTTGAACAAGAAGTGGAGCTTACCGAGTGAATGGACAAGATGATACAGGCTTTCTGATGGTTACTAAGGTTCAAATCAAGTCAATTTTTATATATTGTTATATTATATCCGTTGTCATTTGTCTTCCATTGTCTTGCTTATACGGTACGTTAAAACCCGGAGAGTGTACGGTTGACATCCAACACCGTATTTGTTTCGCGGCTGCTCTCAAAGCTATCGGTCGACAGAATGATTGAACCTATCTCAAGGCTCTGGTCGGGCGTTTTATAGCGTCATTTACACATAAGAATAGGAACCAGAGGACCCCTCGATTATAAAGACGCTGTGCGAAGCTACATCAAAGTTAAAATGTGGGGAAACCCTGAAAGAAGGGTTAGTATTGCCGTGCAGTAGCTACACCGCCTTTGATATCGAGCGCTGACCGCCATGGCTACATACTTGCCTTTGCACTACCGACACCAGGGACAAGTCTTGTGCAAGTTGTTCGCGAGAATTGTAGAGCATCTTTTCAATAACACAAGAATCAAGACCAGATCTTAATATCATTCTCTTCACACATACAAGTGTATTTATGTTTTGCAGGCTTGTGGCGTCTGGCCTTTTGTTTTAATCGCTGTTAATATCAACACACCACCGTGTTTCATGCGTGTCGGTCTGTCATCGTCTTTCTCCTTTAGACACCATATACACAGGCTCAGGCACAGGTACATCATATAATGGCTACGCTACGCATGGCAAGCTTACCATCGATGCGCAAGCAGCATCTGATGGCTGAATTGTATGTGCTCTTCTAAGATCTTGCTATCGCGCACCCCCGGATTATATTTCTAACAAACCGTTCGCTGCTTGGACCAACAGTGCTGGACTGAAACAAGCCTGTCCGGATGGCGTTTTCGTGAGCCTGACTCCCGGCGACCCGTCAACTTGGTCGGGTGTGATCTTTGTGCGCAAAGGTCGGTTAATGTTTCCATGTTTCAATTCATCTGCGCAATTACAGTATTTCTTGAGTCCCCCTTTTCTAACACGCTCTGCTATCTCCATCTCCAGGTCCCTACTCATCCGCCGTTCTGCGCTTTCAGATATCCTTTCCCGATGCCTTCCCCCGACTGCCGCCACAGGTGACTTTTCTGACCGACATGTTCCACCCTCTTATCACACCACTCTCGACGTACTCTAATGAGGGCGACACTGTCAGTGCCAATGATAGCGAACGCCTCCCCCCCGGAGGCTTTAGCCTGCGCCATGGCTTCCCGAGTTGGTTTACGAGGCGCACAACACGGCGTATAGCTAGTGACGGTCGCCCTGTTGTTGCCACACCGCCGCGCAACCCAGCTTCAAATCCCATCCGTATCGTCGAGTCTGAAAGCCGCCGTCAGCGCTCCGAGAGCATTTTTGGAACGCCCGCATCGCAGCATACATCGTCAACCGACAGGCCAGGCTACACTCGCACTGATAAGGAAGCTGTGCCTGTGTATGATGTGCTAGCATATATTCGCAGCTCGTTCGATGACGAGGAGGTGCTGGACTCAATTCCTCTCGAAGCTGCGGGCAACCAGGGTGCCTGGCATGCGTGGAGGCTACATCGCAAGGAGTCTTTGATGGCAAGTGGCCACGAGCCGGCAGTCAATCCGGACGAGAGTGTGTTCTCAGCGGATGAATCTGAGCCACGAAGTCCGGTGTCGCCACCTCCAGCACTCAGGTCGAGACAGGCCTCGCAATGGAACTGGGAGGGTGTGTGGGAAAGGCGTGTGAGCCAAAACCTGGCATCTAGTCTGCAAGACTCTATGCTGTATGGAGGGACAACGCCGTCTGATGAGCTAGTGAGTTGTGTGGCCGCGTACCCTGTTATCAAAGCGTACTTTTTCACTAATTTGATGTTTTCTTGCAGATTCATTTTCTTCCACTTGAAGGTCAGGAGCTGGAGACTACGAAAGAAAACTTGATGCGAGCTCTGGGTGCTACTATATAGGGGCCACACTGTGATGATTTATGAGTGTTGGAGATGCTGTGCTGTCGATTGAAGTTTCGCCGTTCCTGTATTGTTGAAATCATACCCCATCCTTGTTTCCAGGCTGTCCGCTGCCCGCTGTCCATTATCCATTGTTCAATGCCCATTGCGTGTTGCTTGTTCCTTGTCGCTTGTTGATCGTTGATCGTTGCGCTCCTCACTTGGCGATTTTCTTTGTTTACTAAGCTTTCGATATTGACTGAAAAGCCGCCATCCCGTAGTTGCCGTTTCAAAGCAAGCACCTGCCTCCGTCTGAACGGGTACAAGGCCGTCAGCCTCTCAGCCTTGTTTTCGTTTTGATCGGTCTACGTAGCCTTCCCATAACGCTTGCCACTCATCCTCCAACCTCCATCAACTTGCCGGTACGTATGTACATCACGCGTTCTCTCTTCCTCTCTATAAACCTAACAAGTATCAGTATCACCATGTTAACAAGTGCAGTTCCTAGAGGTCTAGACGCAGGACTCATCGCTCTCATCATTGCCTCTACTTTTGGTGTCTTTTTATGCGCTTGTCGCCAAATTCGCCGTCCGTACCCCACTAGCCGCGAACTGAACACTTACAGTGGCCGTGAGCCTCAATTCCGTAACACCGACTCCCCGGGATCTGATCCCGTACCGCCCTACGAACCTCCTGTGTTCCCTCTATCTACTTTCTTCACTCCTGCCCCGTCATACGGGCCACCTGCTTCGGGCCATCCTCATTTCCCGCCTACTCCGTCCTATAGAACGTCGCCTTCCGTTATTATCGGTGGCCAACTTTCACCTACTACTTCTACTTCGCCGCCACCCCAATTATCCTTTTCATCCTCTTGGGGAGTTCCTGATACTCGGTTGAGTTCGCCGTCCGACCTAGAAGGGCTCCAGGACGAGAATACTCTTCACTACCCCCAACACCAACACCAACATCAACACCAACACCAGCCTAGTTTGGACTCTAACTCTCACGAGCCCAACCAATCCCCGTCACAAGTGACATCATCAGCTGGAGTTGCATCATCCTTGCCTGGGCTTTTTTCGGATGCTTCGAGAATCCCTCGTCCAACTCAAGCACATCCTAGGATTCATCCCCATTTTGAGACAATCGTCCAGCCACCCATCACAAGAGCATCTTCCCTTCCTACCTCTACACAGAGAGGAGCTTCTGAGAAGCTTGGACAAACCGAAGTTGCCACTATCGAAGGCATTTCTAAACTGAGATACAGCACTGATCTTGCTGCTCAGGCTCTGACTAGCCGTGCAGTTGATGTAGTTCAGCCAGACACCCTCCGCAAGCCAGACTGCTTCTAGACAGGCCACAAAGCCCCAATGAACTCCCACAGTAGCCTAAGTTTCATAGCAGGCCACATACCCAACATGTCGTACCGAGACATGGGAGTTTCGCCTTCTCTATTTGTAGAGAAAAAACGACAAAGTATCGACGGAAGCACTGGAGACACAGATTCCAATGCTAGTCCAGTTACAGTGTACCGGACAGCACCGTGTAGTCCGGTCAAAAGCCCCGACAAGTCACCAACCCACATGGGCCGCCCTCCCCATGTCATGAAGGAAAATGACGTCTGTCGTTCCCCTTCGCCATCCCCAAGAATACCCCCGGCTCTCCGCCGTACCCCCTTTCCCGTTCTACAGTCAACAACTAATATCCCATGCCAGGGAGTTTAGCGTTCTCCCGGCATCTCAAAAACAAGACTTCTCTCCAGCAGCAAGCCTGACCTTAAGAGCTCCAACCACAGAGCACCAAGCCCGTTAGTTATTATCCCGCAAATAGTTGTTACGCCGGTAGTTGATGTTATCTCGGAGGATCGCGCAGTGTCCCTTTGGGTGGCTATTGAAGTGGTAGCCAAACTTGCTGCCCCAGCGAGTGTCGATGCTTTCCTCATGGAGAGGCCGCTTGACCAACAGCTTTGCATCGGAAAACGACGCCGCTTTGAAGGACGTAAGCACAGTAATCTGTTCATTCTGATATCAATTCCTGACAACAAGCAGAAGATGGCTGGTACGGCTGCCTGTACAATTTTCATACCCAGTTTGTGCCCTGCCCTGGTACTTACATTGAAGAAATCATTGAGAATGAGACACCTCCGTGAGTACCATGCCACTCTACTACTATAGACCCCCAGGAACAGCGTTATTTCTAACAGAAGCTCTTTTTTCTTTTTTTTTTTCCTAGTGCCTTAGCTACAGAAAGCTCAGTGCTGTATCTTGTCAAAGTTCTCATACAGCCACGCCCCAGAATGCAGCGTGGGCGAGCATTTAGCCGATCACATACATCAGACGACCTAATTGACGACCTTGAGCTACATCTTGGTAACATTACCCGAGACTATCTAGTCATCAGATTCTCTTACAACCATACTGGCTTTCCAAACCAGTCTGCGAGTCAACCACAAAATGGGGTTCGAACAACTACCTCTCTAAATACCGTTGCCACTGCAGTTATACGCATTGGCGATGTTGAATCAGAGTGGTCTAGGAAAGTCTCCGAGGATGCGGACCCAAGATCGGCATTTTTTGACATTGTCAAAGGCCACGGATGGGATGAGGACTTGGTGGTCTACGCCATACAGAGGATTGGATATGGTATAGTAACTTTCCCTCGCGCAAGCTTGTCACCCACTAGGAGCCCTACCAAAAGCACCACAATTCACATGGTGGACAAGACCGAAATCGTTTCGCAAGATGAAAGGCAAGAGAGAGAAACTGAGATGGATACCGACGCTGAAGCCGAAGAGGAAGGTGGTGAGGACAGGGAAGAGGAGGAAGAAGAAATTCAATTGTCTCCAATCAGTCCGACGCGTTTAAAAATGGCGTCCATTTGTCCTCTACGCAGAGTCAGAGCAGCAAACGCCGCGAATCTCGGCACAGGCTTGAGTACTGATGGTTCTGCCACTACCCCTCAACCATCTCCTACCGCCTCATCAAAGTCTCCTACAAGAAGAAACGGGCCCCCGTCCAGTAGATTATCGTCACCCGACACGAAAGCTATCCGCCGCCGACGAAGCTGGATCTTTTGGTAGAAAGTTTAAATTACATATATACAGGCAGGAGGGGATGACAAAAGAAGGAAGAAACTTGAGGCGCGAGTCTGCTTTTTTTTTTTCCTCACGTGTTACTGGTCTATATTCTTATGTCTATTTTGGTATCGGCTAATAGGAGACTTTGTTAGTCTTTTAGTCATCAACGAGCACTGGGCTGGCCCTATGTTCTAATACAGTTTATGTTCATTATCGTGATTTTTCGTGCAGGCATGCAGTGTAAGCCGGGTTGACGATGTTACGCGATGTGATTATGGATGGGATTAAAGCCGTCCACACATAACAACGTCCTCGCCAAATGGATGCCATGATACATCTGACAAGCGAGCAGCTGGTATGGCGGCGCCATTCTCTGTGACACGAGCAGGCGAAACCACCACACCGCCCTGTCCAAGCCAGGTAGGAGCAATAGTGACAATGACAGAATTAACCAGGTGTTGACTTGAGGCATCCAACAGCGAATTAATCACATTGCCGCCGCCCTCCACCATGACACTGCCTAAGCCCTCAAGCGATAGTGCGTATAGAATATCTTCCCACTGGAAGCGACCCTGCTTGTTAGTGGGGATGCTGATGTACTTGCCGCCGTACTGGCCCAGCAACAGCGCCTTGTCGATGGAGTGCTGCACGGCCGTCGATGTGATGACATACGGCCCTTTGCCAGTACCGCTGCGGCACACCTGGAAGACTTTGTTATCGTCGGTGAAGTCCCAGCGGCCGTGGGGGTCGATGATGATAGGGCGGGGCTGATGGGGGTGGGTGAGGCCGCCTGAGCCCGATGCCGAAGAAGGGCCAATCCGACAATTTAATGCTGGGTCATCGGCAATCACTGTGCCGACCCCGACGCAAATGGCATCGTGTCTACTACGCAGGTAGTGTGTCATGGCTTTAGACTCTGGGCCAGACAGCCGCGTGCGCGTGCCTGGAGCCAGTGAGAGTGCCGAGTCCAGTGACGTGGCGAAAGTCAAGGTCAAGAAAGTTTTATCGGCGATGTTGCTGGCATGACTAGACGGAAGATAAGGCTCAAGCTTAGCGCGTGCGGCATCAGAGAAGAAAAGGTCTTGTGCCATGGCAGTGTTAGCGTTTGGCGCAAGTCGTTCGTTGTCTAACACCGGTGGTTAGTCTGGCGAGCCTGAATCATGTGATTGGACAGGTATACGGGGCGAGGGCTTGGTGTGGGCAGACTTCAGCTCCAATTCCGATGCATCCGTATAGAAGCGATGATGGAGCGACTTACGTACGTACAACTAGCAAGTGGCCTTTGGGCGGTTGGGCAGACAGACAACGGCCAGAAGCAGCTTGAAGTGGGGTTCCATGTTCCTATAGGAGCCACTCAAGATCTTTGCTAAGCCCTAATCAGTAGGGTTAGTGACTTGAGCACAGCGGTACCTAGTTTGTTCTACACGCAACAAAAAGCCGCTAGTGCCCAGATACAAAGGGAAGCAAGCTTGCTTGCAAGATTGGAAATTAGTAGCTGGCGATGTAGGCAATCTTGCTATCTCTACCTCGAATGGCATCCACACCGGCGACAAAAGCCATGA
The DNA here is from genome assembly GCA_038407095.1 of Ceratocystis destructans. Lineage (NCBI taxonomy): Eukaryota > Fungi > Ascomycota > Sordariomycetes > Microascales > Ceratocystidaceae > Ceratocystis > Ceratocystis destructans. The sequence continues at coordinate 18,473 of JAXASZ010000580.1, forward strand.
CGTCAGAGAGTTTGAGGAAGAGTTGCGCGTCCAGTAACGTAATAGCGACCACAGCCTCCTTTTCCCACCAGCGGCAACTAAAGCATTATAGCTGGCTAGCTAAGAGTTGCATGCCTAATCAGGATACCCGATTTAGAATCCCGCTGTCAAACAAAAACGCACCTATGGGCCTTTGGTCTGCGCCTCTCTGCAGGAGAAGACCAAGCCCCGAGTTAAGAGAAAGGGAAGTCACCAAGCCAGGCCGAGCATAACAGTCAGATACAAGCTAGACGACTAAGCCAAAGCCAAGGTTAGGGTAAAACGTACCGTGAGATTCCAAGCCACTCACAATCCATGCCTCGTAGCAAGCCAGTCACCGATGTTCTATTTGGGTGTTAGGCTGCATTCCACGTACTATGTGCAGGCTAAGATACATGTACACGTACAACGCACATAGACTAACTAGACACAGCCCAGTTGGCGTTTGCAGGATCTTGGCTCACATGGGACAAGATCCAGGACAAGATCAAAAGCAGAATCGAATCAGAATCAACATCAGGTAAAAGGGAAATGGTCTAGACAAGAGAACAAGAGACAAGAGACAAGAGACTAGAGGCTAGAGACAAGAGACAAGAGACAAGAGACAAGAACGACGAGACGAGACAGCACAACCCACCAGCATCAAAGAACAAAAGCTGTCGGAGGCCTCGCGCTGTGAGAGTCCCCAGACGTATGTCCATGCCCCACTTTATCTCACAATTTCAGTCAGTTAGTTGCTCCTTGCGAAATGGTGAGGGGCGAGAGCCAAAGAGAAGGGAAACCAGAGCAGAGACTATCAAACTAGGGCTTGTTATTATTGCCTTTCTCCCTGAACATCCTACCAGGGTTAATATGAGAATGAATTGCCGCTGGATGGCGGCCAAGCAAGGCAATAGAAGTGCAGCTGTTTTCTTTGACCCTCCCCCCCCCCCCCAAACGCAAGTAAACGAACAGGCAGAAAAGGAAGGAACCAAACGCAGGAATACAGGAACACGAACAGAACTAGCTAAAAAACCATACACTTTTTTCTGCCACCTTCCTCCCTTGTCCTCACCCCGTTCTTCTCTCTTCTCGTTTTAGCAACTACTTAAAATACTGGGTTTATATATGTTCTGGTCTTGGCCCATTTTGCGTAAATAGCCTGCCATCCTTGGCTTCTCTTCTTCCTCCTCCACTTTATATTCTTGCTCATAAAGTCAGAATTTGATCTCTTCTCTACTTCGAATACTCCGCAGCTGACTTGGTCTTTTTTCTTTCTTTCTTTTTTTCTCTCTCCAGTCGCATCATTCATTATCACTTTCTGAAATACCCACACACCGTTCCCTCTCCATAACAACCCCCCAATCTCTACCAACCACCCAATGTCTGGCAAACCTGATGCACCTCCTGCCTACGGCGGAAACGTCCAGCAACCCCCACAAGCCTACGGCGGCTACCCCCAACCCGGCGGCTACCCCCAGCCCGGCCCCGATCAGTACGGAAACAATGGCGGCGCAGCCTCGGGCTACTATGGCCAGCAGCCCCCCATGAACTACTATCCGCCGCAACAACAACAACAGTACGCACAATACCAACCGCAGGGTCAATACCAGGATGAACGCGGTCGTAAGAATGACGGCTGCTTGACTGGATGTCTGGCTGCGATGGCCTGCTGCTGCTGTCTCGATATCCTATTCTAAACAGTCTCAGGCTGGGCGGCGAGCTTGGGACTCGCTGGCTGGTGCAAACCGACGCGACCGTGTCTGTGTTTATGGCCATTTGCTATTACGCGAACTCATTACCAATCTACACAAAGTCAGCCTGGTAGTACAGTACAACTTTGACGCGGCGCGCTGAAAACAACAAATACCGTGTGCTCATATCATATCAACCTTTCAACTTAGCATTCACATCTGCAATATCTTTTTCGCCTGCTTATTCATTCGGTTGCACTGCAGCAACGTCAAGCTTAAGCAGGTGGAGACATGCTTCCTCTGAATTCCTCTTCCCGCTCGCCCCGTCGTCTTATGGTTGTTTCTTTCGCGTCCCACCTTCACCGGCAACCCTAACCAACCACTCATTTATACCCTAAATCTGTCTTTTTAAACAACAGACCTTACTTTGCTCTCGTTTCATATCTTACTTCACCATCATGCTTTTTGGGTTCCTTTTCCCTATGTTTGTTTCATGGTCTCCATTCTTCTACTGGCGCATTTTCTATCTGGGGCTGCTTTCAACAAGGTTTCATTCCTGTTTCATTTGGCTTCTTGTTTCTTGGCTGCTGTTTTCTTTTTCTTCCTATTTTATTTGTTTTCTTGCTAGGACCTAGGGATATGAGTTACCGTACTGTAGGCTTCGTTGTTATTTTTCTATCTGAGTTAGAATACCATACTTGCCCATGAGCTACATTGCATGCATGACTTGCGCCAAACCAACACCACCATGTGATGTGTCTGTCTGTCTTAACAAACGAGGGCCTATATAGCAAGGGTTGTTGTCCATCGTTCAATGAATGGGAATGGCATCATTCACCTAGAACCAACGTCATGTCACATTTCCCAAATTTGATGTTGAAGATATAAAACAAAAAAAAACCAAGCTTCAGTCTATAATCAAAGAAGAAGAATATTTCCAAAGAGAACACTATGTACAGGCCGCTAAACAAGGAAGAAAAGGATAAACACACACAAAACAGACACGAGATAAAAAGAAACAGGAAATGCTCGACAATGACAGGGCAGGGACAAGGAAGATACGGGAGTAAACACAGAGCGTAACCATTTAGCACTCCTTACATCTCCGCAGTCTGCGCATACAGAGTCTCAAATTCCTCGTTCATGCGCGTCACCACATCATTGCTGTACACCTTCTCCTGGATCTTGGGTGAAGCCCACTTGTCAGGAACGACAGCAACGTTTCCAGCTCTGGCCTCGGCGAAAAGGCGGTCACGCTCCTCCTTGGCCTTGCCTTCACCAAGATGCAGTGTGCGGCCGCACTGGTACGCCATTTCAACGAGGTTGGTGCACCACTCCTTGCGCATCAGCTGGTATACCTTGAGCGAGCGCGAGATAGACTCAGGCTTCAGATCAGGCGACAGAGCCAGCGCCTCGGCAATCGTGGCACCATCCTCAATAGCCATTGACGCGCCCTGGCTCATATGCGGCAGCGTGGGGTGGCAGGCATCGCCAACCAGAGCGACCGATCCCATGACCCAGGTGGGCAGAGGGTTGTGCATACGCAGACGCCATTCGCAGACTTCGCCTTCAGGAACCAGGTTCAACATGCGCTGGATCAGCGGGCAAAAGTCTGAGAAGACGTCAAGCATGACCTTCTTGGAACCGCGGGTCGTGTAGGTAGCCGATGGGGCAGCAGCGAAGTTCTTGTCAGGCTGGGTGGTCGACAGGTTGTAAATAGTGTGGTTATGGACAGGGTAGGCAATGATGTGGCGCTTCTCGCCGATCCATCTTACAACCTCATCGCCGTCAATTAGAGCAAGCATCTCGGGATCATGCTTCATCTCGTCGCGAGTGAGCATGATACGGTAGGCGGCCTGTCCAGTCTCCTTCTCGCTTTCTTGGCTGCCCAGGGCCTCAAGGATGCAAGCTCGGGTTACGCTCTTGATACCGTCACTAGCAATAAGGACATCGCACTTAACAGTGTACTCCTCGCCCTCGATAGGCTTGATGACGAACTCGGGCTGGGGGCCAAACGACTTGATGTTGACCAGGCGCGAGCCAAAATGGAAGGTTATGCCGTCCTCCTTCTGGCAGGCCTCATACATGCGGCCGGCCAGAGAAGAGCGGTGGCCGGTGCAGTGAGGGAAACCGTACTTTTCCGTCAGGTTGGGCATAGGGACACGGGTCAGGGTCTCGTTGGTGGCACCCTCGCGGATGTTAGCAGCCTTGACGTCGGTAGCCTCCTTGTAGATGGGGTCCCAGCAGCCCAGACGGCTTAGAACGCGGGCCATGTTTGGGGCCAGCTGAATGCCGGCGCCAGTGAAGCCAAGATCAGTGACAGTCTCGTACACATGGATGTTGGTGAAGCCCTTCTTGGCAAGAGACAGAGCAGTTCCAAGACCACCCATACCTAAGGAGTGTTAGCAGGTTTGCCGGCGGATAGAGAGGCTGTTTTGTTCGGGTGTTGTCTTACCAGCGCCAATGACGGAAATATTGAGCTCGAAGCGGTTTTCAGTCTGGGTCCAGGCCAGAGCCTCGTAGGCCTGGGGGGCAGATTGTTCGCGTCCAGAGTCGGCAACCATCGTGAATGCGTATGTGTGTGTGTGTGTGTGTGTGTGTGTGGAGAGAGTTTAAGGATACAAAAAGAAGAACGAGGTAAATAAAAATGCAACACGGATATAAAGTCTCGCCAGGAGAACGAAGATAAAGAATGATAATGAGGTTTGAAGGGGGGAACTTCTAGAGTCCAAAGAAAAGAGAGAAAAGCGGGAAAGAAGGCTTAATGATGGTGATGATGAACAAAGACTCGTAGCAAGGACCATTGCCAAGATGGGGGACAAGCGCCATCTTTATATCCTTCTGAACTGGCTTGGCCGGCCGTTTGAAGCAACTTCCTTAATTTGCACTCCGAGCGAGCCCTAACAAGCCCAAGCAACTACCCGGACATTGAAAGTACAGTTGCTGTTAACTGGCCTGCTTTCCCCAGTCATGCCATTTTGCTCTTTTCTCTCCTGGAGGGGGGGTGCCTTCCTTGCTTTGTTTCGTGGTTTCGGATTGTGTGTGTGAGTACGTTGTTTACGGCAACTACTATCAATGAGGCTGAGAATCGGGGGCTGGATTAAGCCTGGGCGGGGATCTAGCAACCACCCCTGCCTCTTGATGGAACTGCTCATATCAATCCTCAAAGTCAGGGGTCTGACCGTTTTGCCTTGAAGGCATCAAGCGTTAAGCTATCGAGATCACGAAGCCAGCAACTTACAAGCAGATAGCATATCATTAAGCCCTAAACTAACGTGCTAAGCTACAAGGCTTGGCATAGGCACGTACTAGTGCTGGCTGTACCCTGTTTTCCTCGAAGGAGCCAACACTTGTAGCTTTGGTCCCTTGAGACGATGTGGTTTGAGATTTCGGAGCTTCCATGGGGGGGGGGGGGCGTGGCCATATTGTTTGTGACCTCCTTTTTTTTCCCTTGGTCCTGTTCCTTATTCAAGCTGTCGTCCTTCTTCGCCTCATCTTCGAGATCTGTGCCAATAATGCAACAGCGATGTTCAGGCGGACATCAGGCCTAATATGTTGCAGTATAAAACTAACAAACAACGTGGTTGGGGAAACAAGGTTATATTTGACTTGCACAAGAACATTGCATTGCATTTCGGCTGCTTCATGAGCTGCGATTTTCCGGTGTCCGTCCGCAGTGGAGGGTGCATGTACCTATGTACATATGTACATGTCTATGTTACTTATTACACAACTCAAACTTGCTCTCTTACTCCTCTCCTCGTTATTCGCCTTCCTTGCCCTTGTCCCCCTTTCTTCTTCTCTAGTTTGTCTTGGCGACTGCCGGTGTTTCTACCATGCTGATTCTGAAGCAATGCCCCATCTTGTCTTGGAAAAAGTTACTTTTGATGGCTAGGGTTAAAGCCAGCCTCACTTTAGGGTATTTATGATACTGTTTTTTTCTATGTCTCCTGCTGATTACTACGTTATGAAACCACCTATAGCCGCTTGTTTTCATCTGGAAGAACTTGGCTTATCTGCTGTCGGTTGTTATGCCTTCCTCAATGAGCCCTCTTTTCCCTTTGCCATTTATGAGCTCCTCCCCCCTGTACTTATGAATCTTGATACGTCTCGGTTTCGACCGAAAATGTTGTTCTGTAACAAGGGGAGGTAGAGATACTGGACGAACTGTGAGCCTGGACTCTTGAAGGCTTGGCAGCTTGGCCAGCAGCTGCAAACACAGCGTTATCCTCCTCGAGAGAATACATGTTTCTTAGACTACCCTGTTCTCTTAGACACACCGACATCCAAGACTCTAAGACCTAATCATGACCTGCACTCAGACCTATCGACACGCGTCCTTTTAGTCGGACAGACTTCCCGTAAAACAAAAAGCATGGTCCCAATTATAGAAAAATAACAGGAGCCATGAAGAACTGGCCTGATCGTCCCGTTGAGCGCGCGGCTTCGTTTATGTTACTTGCTTCCATAGGTTACAGTTATTACCCCCTAACTTGCATTGCTTCATGTCTACCTTGTGGCCTCCCTTCTATTCCGGATCTCACGTCGGGTAGTTTGCGGTATGAGGGCGCTTTGTCTGCGAGCCTCGGAGGATTGTCGAGCATAGATGGAACTTTTTGTAGCTGTTGTTCGCGATAATACCTACAGCTATGCCAACACGTATTATTGATGGGCTGGCTGGTGGCCTGAGGGTTGCAGACAACGTGCACAAGAAAGGTCTTTGTCATGATGCTCGGAGCCTTGCACTCCAAGTCCCAAGTCCTCTTCTCAGTCTGATACTCTCGACCTGAGGCTCGACTTGCACAAGTGGGCATTAAGTCACAGATCAGCCAATCTATTCTCTCTCTTTCCCCAATTTATGGGTGGCAATGGACAATCTGGACGACAATCTGGACCAGAAAATCGGCTAGTGTCTGTGTCCGTGATCAGCCAACAATCCGCGTGTTGTCTTCCGTTACAACCACCGAGAGCCTGATTGTCATTTCATCTTGGGTCGATGCGAACGTTGTATCTTATTTTTGGTGTGATCGGCAGCAGGATGGACAGAACTTGAAACTGATAGGCTAGCCAGCGGCGAGGCTGGTGTTGGTGGGCGGGTTCAGAGTAGTAGGAGTGAGGTCGAGGGAACCAAGCCTTTGGTTTCTAGTTCTGTTCCTTTGCTTTTTTTCTTTCTCTTTTCACTTTCAACTCCTGTTGAAACATATATAACTGCAAGTCTCTCCTCCGTTAAACCCCCTCGCCCCCATTGTTTTCTCCAGCAAGCCCACTAGCTCGCTACATTTTGAAAGGCTGCCGCCAGGATATCAGGGCGAGAATCACCAACAGCTCATTGGTGTTCATCCCCCATTCTTTTTTCGCGTTTTCTGTTTGCACATCATGAAGACAATGATGGGGCTTCTGCTGGTGTTTCCATGCAGCTGAAACCCTGCTACCAAGATTGCAGGCTGCAAAGACTCCTTGATAAAGAAAGACTTGGAGCAGTGCGGCTTATATGTCCATCTTGGGAGACCTGTTACACTCTGCAGACGGTGAGCTGTATGGATTTTGTTTTATGTTGTTCCTGAGAATTTTCGTTCAAGTCGAAAATTAAGGGACAAGGACGGCCAAGCTAGAAAAGCCGTCTGGAACTTGGACGTGTAAATGCTGAGTGCATGTTGCAATCACTCATATCCGGTCTTTTGTCTGTGTTGTTCAACATCTACTTATACTTCACAGAAATACAAGTGCTGTATGCATGTACTTGGATGGATAAATATAAAGTCCGGCTGGTATACTGTGTCGTTTTATCGTGTTGTATTTTAACGTCTACCTATTGTTGTTTCGCAGCATTACGATGGCACGCTCCGGACGGACGGGAGCAGCTGGCTGATGTCATCTTCTTCTGGTGTAAGTGTAACTCCTAGGCAGTCAGCAGTTGCAAACATGTCCATATTTCTAGTGTCTCCTATGATAATTTGGGGTCCGGCGTATTTGATACTGATTTGATGTGATTTGAATACGTTTTACGTCCACTGGAATCTCTAAGATCACACGACGCCAATTTGAAGTTCATCTTCCACACGCGTTGTTGATGCTATTGTATTATTCAACGTCTGTTTACTATGCTACCGTATGCTTTCTCGAGTTTGAATATATTTAACCTCTGCTGGGAGAATAAATACGTAGTATTCTCCTTTTTTAACACGGAATTGGAATAAGTTTCTGTCTACGGGAATCACAGAGATCGAACGACGCCAGAACGCCGGATTGGATAGCAGACATACTTAACCCTCGACCAGTCCGCCCGAGGAGAGAGGAGCGCAAGAAAACAAAAGGAAAAGGCGTGGAATGTGTGAACTCCCAAGATTCAGTCCTGAGCGTGAAGATAGACTGCTTTAGTGGTGTTGCGGCGATGAGGGGTTGGCGGTTGTGAAAAGGGGTTGAGTCGACGACGAGGTCATCCTCAAAGCTGGGTAAGTGCGGCCTAAAGGCTCTACAACTCTCGGTCTCATAGGCGTCGTCCTGTAGTAGCCGGGAAGAAGGGGAGGCACTAGAGCTCAAAGATACTTGCCCCCCTCGAGTGTTATAACAGGGTGCGTTATTTTTTACTCAGACTTGTTATTGCATTATCTTACGCCTACCTACCGGTTTTCCACAGCAATACGACGGCATGTTCGGTATGGGAGCATCTCCCGGGCGGTCAGTAGTGATAGGAGCGCATAGATATCGAGCATCTCCTATGACTTTTTGGATCTCGCAGTCTATCTAGGAGGCTCTCTATCTAGCATAGCTCGACAACGTATCTGTTGGGCTCCAGTGTTGGTTACCTGGTGTTTTTAGTAGATGACAACGGTGTTGAAAAAGGCTAGCCTAAAAGGCCACCGGCTATTGGCACGGGAGGTAGACCCTGGCGGAGTATAGTGGTTTTGTCCTTCTGCCTGTATGGCCTCTGCAGGACCTCTAGTTTTTTTACTCACGGACTTGAACTTCAATATGTTGAACGCTAACGGGAATCACAGAGATTAAACGATGTCGGAACAGGCAAAATAGCGAGCAGAACGTAACGTAGAAACAAAAGCACAAAGTAGCTCGATACATCTGAGAAAACTACACCTCCCCTTTCACGTTGTAATGCGCGAAGTATCCCCCACTTAGGGTCCGATTTCTCTGCCAGATACCTGCAGCTCTTGTCTCCCACGAGGGGCTTTCGAACAAATCTCATGGATAGTTTTATCCTCATTACCCTGGAACTCCCACGGGTAGCTGAAGGTCTTGGGATAATAACAACCTGAGACTGGCCACCGTATCTCTGCATTCACGTGGCTGAGCCGCACGTGATACTCTTTGAAGTCGTCGTGTCCGGAGCATGCTGCCAGAATTAGGGTGACTACACCCCTATGTAGCCGATGCCATAAGACTTTGGTTGATTCAGCGCCGTACAAAGATTTCCGATCTTTGGGCAGTTGTCTTTTATCCAGTGGTTGAAGTCTGCTTCAAAGGCTTTGTTCCCCCATCTTCTTGTCGCTGTCAGCGACATTGCTGCCTTTGGAGCTAGAAGGTTTTAGCTCTTGCAACTTGCTTTGGCTAGATGATCGACTGCTTCGTTGCCCGAGACTTCACAGTGTCCTGGGACTCAGTACATTGCATTGTTTGTTTGTATTATTATTATGTTCATGTATGTATTATTTTATGTCTACCTACTGGTTTTCCACAGTAATACGACAGAATTGTGATATTTAACGCCTACCGATTGGTATTTCACGGAAAATGACGGCATATTCCGGGAACGTACGGAACGGAATAAAGTCCGTAGTATACCGCCGGTGAATAGGCCGAATTCACGTCCGATATGGTCTAGGGGCTAGGATATCTCGCTCTCACCGAGAAGGCCGGGGTTCGATTCCCCGTATCGGAGACAATGATGTTCATTTTCTTTTTTTGGCTGTCCTTGTGTTCGACGGTCCCGTACCCAAAGCCACATTTTCTTGGTCTACCTTTCAGCCGGTGAGGATTTACTCACTATACTGTCAGCTTGTATGAAGAAAATGATCCACCATAAGCTAAAATGTTACTTTTGGTGTCGAGTCCAGCATAAGGGCAAAGAAAGCGAGCTCATATAGTCGGCGCTGAGTAATATAGGCGCGGGTAGGAATCATTCTATTACATGGTGGTTTTTATATCAGAGACCGCCTGCAAACACATGGGATCTTCATATTTGCGATATATAGGATTTCCATTGTTTCTCGAGCTTTCCTGCGCACCAACGATCCGAGCTTCTAAAAACTTGGGCCTCGGGCTAGCCTGTGAGAATGATGATAGCGAATGATCATAGGGGATCCACAGCATCAGGGACTAGCCTGAGGCTTGTGGGAGGAAGAGGATGAGTAGTAGCACTTGGAGAAAAGCAGGTCTCCGGTTGGCTTTTGTGGTCAGAGAGTTAGTTACTTGCTAAAAGAGCTGGGTGGCGGGATGCTAGAGTAAAATACGGCTTGGGCTCAGTATTGTCACCGCGTGAAACACGGACGAGTTTTACTGGTGCCTTGATGCGAGTCCTGGTGATTGGGCGTTGCATTACCCGCTAGCTAGCCACTTGCATGTCATGTAGGTATGGAATACGTCATAGTGATGCACTTCCGTGGATCTTGTCTACGTCCTGTTCTTGTAGACGGGACAAAGTAGTTGATGTGATCATATAGCGTCAAGAAATATTTGAACGTAAATGACGCCCTATTTTCACATTTTGCCACCGGCAAAGCTGATAACAGCCCCTGACTGGTGAGTGGAAGGGATTTGGCATGGATGTGGTGGCTGTTCCCTCAAGACCAAGACCTTCCTCCCTCTTTCCCTCCTCTGACCAACCACAGCGAAGTTCCGAATAGCCGCCTCGAAAATCTTCATAGTTGTCTGTATCGTTGTTAAGAGCCCTTAAAACCGGGCATGTATGCACAATTGCGCATCATGCTTAGGAAGGATGGAATCAAGGGGAATGGGAGGGTGGGTACGGACAGGAATAGGGCAGTACAAAGACAAGGTAAGTGGGATAAATAGGAAATTCCCAAGGAAAATCAACCTGGCAGGACTTTTTGGCACCGACAGCAGAAACACTACAAAGTGACACAGCGGCAGCTAACCAGTGAGTTGCTAAGCGAAAGTTGGCCTTCATCTCCAGCCAAACTTGTTGAAACAGAAACTAATGAGGCGAGAGATAAGTCCCGTAGTTGGGCCAGACTTTGGAGGGCACCATGAAGAAAGAAATAAAGATGGCAACCAAGAAGAGAAAGCCATGGTGGAGGGAGGGACCCACATTAATGTTATTTAAAGGGTTGGTCTACCAAGAACAAAGAGGCAACTGCCCCTTGTAAGTCCTAGTTAAGCTATCGCCGTAAGTCCACATTTCAAGGGCCTGCATTGACGAATGGTCAAATCATATGCAATGCGGTAGGTTGATTGGCTAGGGTGTAATACAAGTCAAAAAGAAGTCGCTTTTGTTACCCTTTGTCACAACCAAGCGCTGACGCCCAAAACTAGCGCCGGCTTGCTCTCGTGGCTTTTGACGCGCGCCGGATAACGTCTTGCTTGTCGAGTTTCACTTGCGCTGTGAGCGTGCGTGGTTTCCTTATCAATTGACTTCCAGATGGCATGTGTGCTCCCTCACCGCCTTGCCTTGCCGCTGCCCTTCTTAGTCTTGCCGGCGTTTAATGCTGCCTTTCCTTCCTTGGTGCTCTTTTCGTAGGCTCTTACCCCATGGAAAACTGTAGCCTTCACCTGCTCGCTTGAGATTTTGGGGTTTGCTTGGCTTTTTTAATTGAATGCAGTAGCTACTCTTGCACGTCCTTCCTTGTTCCTGTCTTGTTCCTGTCTTGCTCCTGTCTTGCTTCCTTAACTCCTTTCCGATTTTGATTCATTTGTTTGATCTCTTGCTTGCTCTTGCCGTACTATATTGTGGAGCGCTTTTCCTCTTCGTCTTGAACTTTCCCTCCAGTTCTTCTTCCTTCTCCTGATTTTCAACGTTGACTCTCTTCCACCTTATTCTATGCGTTTCTTTCTGCTTGGCTATCACCACTTTTATTTTCTTTGCCCAAGGCTCAACAGGTAATCAAAAGCGCTGAACACTTTGACTTATTTTTTTTTATCTTATCGACCTTGCGTCATTGCATTTGTCTGTGCTCCTTTTTGTTCTATTTTATATCTGCCAACTTCCTATATTGTTCCTGGTCTTTGCCTTTGTTTCTTTTCCTTTTCTTTGGCTTTCTTTATTCATTCACATGCATGCATAGGAGTTGCGTTTGACTACAGCAGCGTCTTTGACATCACCCAGAATAAAGAAACTCCAGTCACGCCCTGCCCGAGAACTATCATGTCTAATACGTTCTTTGTTTAAATACGACTAGCCGGATTGCTTGTGTTGAGCTTCTTTGGGCTTTCACTCGCCGTTTTGACATCCCTTTTGATGGCTACCGACTCTTAGACCCATCTGCCCCCCGTCCTCTTCGCTTCGATTCGACTCTCTTTCGATTGTACTACTGCTGCCGAATTACTTTCCTTTTTTTTCTTGCTATGTCACTTTCCTAAAGCTCTTTAACCAAACCACGGCCAATTACCTCTTCCAACCAGCAAACCCGTACACTCATACATACATACATACATTCATACACACACACACACACACACGGCTTTTTTCGCCTCTTCTCTACAAAAAATATGGCCTCCCCGTCATTCAACGGCGGCCCGGGGCCAAACTTCAGCAAGCGACTTGTCCATTCCTATGTTTCGTTTGTCGACTATGCAATCAGACCTCGTGATACTTCAGTTTCATCGGCAGACGATGTTGATGGCGAGGGTGGTAGCGCTCAGAAGCTATCGGGAATCAGCTTAAATGCGTTTCTCACGGCCCTAGTCGTTTCGATTATCATTTTTGGGGTCCAAATATCGGTTTTTCTGCTGCTAAGAAACCGTCTAGCCCGTATATTGTATGTTGTTTTTCTACATCCCATGGCACTAGTACCACTTACATACTAACATGACTCTCTACTCTTCTAGCAAACCGAAAACTTATCTCGTCCCCGAACGTGAACGAACAGAGCCTCCCCCTAGAACACCATGGGGCATGATTATCTCTCTAATGTCCTTCAAGGACCGCGAAGTCATCAACAAATGCGGTCTTGACGCCTATTTCTTTCTACGCTATCTTAAAACTCTTCTCGTCATTTTTGTCCCTATCGCCATGGTCGTCATTCCTATCCTAATTCCACTCAATTATGTGGATGGAAGAGGCCATGATGTGAACCATCGCTCCAAAGGCAATTCATTCAACAATGCCACCTCAGTTACTGGCCTTGATACGCTGGCTTGGGGTAACATCAAACCCACTCACACAAGCCGCTATGGCGTTCACCTGTTCTTAGCCATATGTGTTGTTATTTGGGTGTGCACTGTTTTTTACTTCGAAATGCGCGTCTATATCAAGGTCCGACAAGATTATTTAACTAGCGCTGAGCACCGTCTCAGAGCTTCAGCAACAACCATCCTAGTGAACTCGATCCCCTCAAAGTGGCTCAGTAAGGAGGCTCTTCGTGGCTTATTCGACGTTTTTCCCGGTGGAATTCGTAATATTTGGCTCAATCGTGATCTTTCCGTCCTTCTTGCCAAGGTCCACGAGCGTGAAGCAATCAATAATATGCTTGAAAACGCCGAGACAGAGCTTATCCGAATGGCTAAAAAGAATCAGATGAAGCAAAAGGCCAAGGAGGAAAAGAGACTTCGCAAGAAACAACGACAGAAGGCCCCGACAAAGGAAGAGCTTGCCAATCGCCGAGCTCAAGAAGACGATGAAGCCCAGCGTCGTGCTGAAACTACTGAAGGGACTGAAACTCAAGCTAATGCTACCTTGGCAAATGGAGATCTTGACGATGCCGTAACACAGGCCCGAAAGCGCCTTAGCATGACTGCCGAGCAGGCACCAGAAAACTCTAACAAGCTTACTGCTGGGCTTTCCAAGGTTGGCAAAGGTGTCATCGGTGGTGTTGGCAAGGTAGGGGGTGGCATCGTAGGCGGTGTTGGTAAAGCTGGTGCTGGGATTGTTGGTGGTGTTGGAAAGGCTAGCAACGGCCTGAAGCTTATTAGCCATGGCGTGGAGAGTACCCTGGACAATACCAACGGTTTTACCACCATCCGGTCCCCTACTGAAGAAGAACCCGAGCGCAGCTATAGCCCTCAAGGCCAGCATACACGCAATACGTCTAATAGCTCGTCGGGAGGCTCGTCAGCTGAATCTAACAGCTATAAACCCCCGGCCCGCAAACCTGATAATCGGGCATCTGCTTACAGAGTTCATTACCAAGAGGATGATTCGCCTACGGCTGTATACTATAACACTGTCCGCAAAGTTGACAACCTCGACGACATGTATAGTAAAGTCAAGCCTCATTTTTGGGAGTTTTGGAAGCCTCCCGAGGGCAGCTACTCCTCTCCTATTCCCCAGACAGCCGAAAATCAGGATGAATCACAGACGAATGTCACGGGCTGGCGGCGTTTGCTATGGTCATTCCGGCTGATGTCGATTGATGTTCCTGATATCGAATACCCTGAATACCTGACGAGCCAGAAAAAGGAAGAGGCGCAGTGTCCTGCTGAATGGGAAAAGTGGGTGAAGCGCAAGCATCGCCCTACCCACAGACTGCCTAATTTCACGTGGACTCCGGGCTTCCTTCCCGGCTTGCCTTTGATCAACAAAAAAGTTGACACAATTGACTGGTGCCGCAAAGAACTTGCACGTCTCAACATGGAAATTGAAGAGGATCAGAAGCGGCCTGAAAGATACCCGCTCCTAAACTCGGCTTTTATTCAGTTTAACCATCAAGTCGCAGCTCATATGGCCTGTCAATCTGTGATTCACCATATTCCTAAGCAAATGGCTCCTCGAATCAACGAGGTATCTCCTCGTGATGTTATATGGGACAACATGGCAATATCATGGTGGCAAGAGTGGGCACGCTCTGCGCTCGTCACTGTTGCAGTTGCTGCCATGATCATCTTTTGGACAATTCCTGTTGCCTTTACGGCCTCTTTGGGCCAGATTGACTCGCTGGTCATCCAATTCAAGTGGCTAAGTTTTCTAGTTGCTAACGAAACTATGCGTAAAATTTCCAAATCCCTCGTTGGTGTTTTGCCGGCTTTACTGCTAGCCATCCTTTTGATCTTGGTGCCCATCATTCTCGACTTCCTAGCCACTGTCAAAGGAGCCAAGACTGGTGCCCAAAAGGCCGAGTTCGTGCAACGCGCCTATTTCATCTTCTTGTTCTTCCAGGTGTTTTTGATTGTCTCTATCGCGTCGTTTTTTGCGGCCAGTGCGGATGAGATCTTTGCCAACATCCAGTCTTTGACAAAGGACCCGTTCAAGGTTTTGGAGTTGCTTGCTTCGAATTTGCCCAAGTCGGCCAACTACTTCTTCAGTTACATGATTCTTCAGGCCATGTCTACCTCGTCTGGTACCCTACTGCAGATCGGTGCATTAGCTGGCTGGTATGTTTTGGCACGCATGTTTGACTCTACGGCACGTGCAAAATGGTCGCGGAATACAACATTGTCAACCATTAACTGGGGGTCGTTTTTCCCCGTGTACACCAATTTCGCATGCATTGCGCTAGCTTACGCTGTCATTGCCCCGCTGATTTCCTTGTTTGCTATAATCACTTTCAGTCTTTTGTGGATTGCGCAGCGTTACTCTATGTTGTACGTTACGCGTTTCGCTGTGGACACTGGCGGTGTCTTATATCCTCGTGCTATAAACCAGACGTTCACAGGGTTATACGTCATGGAACTGTGTTTGGCTGGCTTGTTCTTCGTCGTTGTCGATGATAATGGTAACAACACATGCACGGAACACGGTGTTATTATCCTTGTGGTTTTGTGTCTTACTGCATTGTTCCAGATTATGATGAACCGTTCATTTGGTCCACTCCTACGTTATCTCCCCGTCACCTACGAAGACGAGGCCGTTATCCGGGATGAAGCTTTCCAGCGCGCGCAAAACAAACGCCTGGGATTGCTTGATGAGGAGGAGGACCATGATAACGGCGACGACTCTTGCCCTATGTTGGCTTCATCTGTTCAATCCCAGGCCGATGAAGACATTGAGCTCACCAAAGTGAAGCGTTCCATGACAGCCTCCATCAATCCTGTTAAGCGTATTGGGACATGGGCAAATGACAGTCGCACCGGACGAGCCCTCACTCTGGGCAAAGTACGCGCCAACACGGCTGACTATCGCCGGCGGCAAAAGGCCCGTGATATGGAAGCACAAAAGGCCATTGGGGATGCGCTGTTCTTGGGTTATCATAATGAAATCGAGGACCTGGCTCCCGATGAGCGCGATGTGCTGGTGCGTTATGCTTTTCTTCATTACGCTTTGCGTGCCCGCCGGCCAACGGTCTGGCTGCCCCGTGACGACATTGGGGTTAGCGATGACGAGATCCGACAAATGCAAAATCTGAGTGACTATATCCCGGCAAGCAATGCGGGTACGGCTCTGGACTCCAAGGCACGAGTTGTGTATGGTCGTAATCCTCCTGACTTTTTGGAGGTTGATTTGATCAACTTATAGTCTATCTGCTTTTACCGCTACGTCTTTTCACATATATGCCTTCATGACCTTGTTTTCTTTCAATGCCCTAGGGCACATTATTATTATTATTTTTTCCTCTTTAACTACACCTTCTTTTCTTGTCTTCTTTCGATAGAAGCTTATTATTTTACGGCTTATATTTTTACGCCAAACAATTATTTTACGTATCAGCTTTTACTTGCGCAAGCATCCATCCTACTGTACATGGTGAACGAGTCCATTATTGACTCTAGAACTGTGTGAGACTTTGGTTTTGTTTTTATTGTTACAAGAAGGGGCGGGGTGGATAGTCATAGATTTTCTTTTTGGTTTTAGATTTTCCGCAATACCAGGATGAGTTCCATGTTTTATTAAATTTTATCTTGTGCAGTTTATTTGTTGGTTTGTGCTATTTGATGTCTACCCTATCTACTGGTGATCCACAGCAAGACGACGGCATGTTCTGGACGGAAGAGGGTAGGAAGATGCCGTCCTCCTATTCCTCTTCCGGGCGGGCAGCCGGCGATTTGCAGGAGTGCGTCTGCTTCGAACCGCTCCTATGACCTTGTAGGGTCCCGTATTGAGGCCAGGGGCTTTCTCCGCTAGACGTTGGCCCCGAGGGCTGCTCTGCTGGATGTGGTTCCAGGATTGGTTATTTGGTGTTCTCGGCTATTGCCTTGTGTACCCGAGGCAAAAAGTAGAATGGAATACCAGGTGAGCAAAAGCTTGGGGGAAAGGGAATGCCTTTTAGTAGGAGAGCCGTGACCATCGAAGCCTCCTCCCAGCGTCGTTTGATCTTAGTGATTCCCGTAGACGTTAAATATATTCAAATCAAATCGAAGCCTCCTCCCTCCCCCTCCTCTGGATAGAGGCCAAAAAGAACTGCGTAATCTGGGAATCGAACCCAGGGCTAATCGAAATCATTGCTTTGGATGGCAACGATTAATGTTACCACTACACCAATTACGCTGATGTAAGCACGAGTAAGTCCATCGTTATGGGATGCTATACAGCCTCGCGAAAAGCGTTTGCGAGAAAAAAAAATTAATATGAAAAATGAATTGCATCATGGAAACTCGTCGAAGCCATGTGAAGCTTTTTATATAGAACATGTGTTTGTTGTCTAGACACGGCAAGAAATATGGGACAAAAGGGAGAAGGTCAAGAAATTGTACATTTGATGTTACAGAGTTGTAAGCTAAAGATGGTAGTACACAGAATGGCTAATCGAGGAAACCAACCGAGTCAGCAAGATACACGAGAACTGAAGGTCTGCGGCATTCATTACTGGGTAGGTTAACTCTCCTCGCCATACTTAAAAGGATAAGAAACCAGAGCCCTTTTTTTTTTCTTCTTTTTTGTTCTTTTATGAGGCAGTGTTTTACAAGAGGTATTTCATTTGCCTTTTTTAACATGGCGGCGATGGCTCGTGGGTATCATGTTCTCCCGACGGAGAGGTGGATTTACTCGTTAATCTTGGCCAGAATTCTAAGACAGAGCGAGCAAAGGTATTAGCGAAAACTCTAGACATAAAGACAGGACAGTAGCCGGTAAATTGCGTTCGAAAGGGAGAAGGGGAAGGACATACTCGGAGTCGCGGAACAGTTGGAACTCCTCTTCGCCAACCTTGACGGGCGAGCCACCGAACTGGGGGATCAGGACGCGGTCGCCAACGCTGACACCCATAGGCATGCGCTTGCCTTCCTTGTCGAGGCTGCCGGGACCAACAGCCAGAACCTTGGCCTCGTTTAGCTTCTCAACCGACGACTCGGGCAGGAAAATGCCACTAGCAGTCTTGGCTTCAGCCTTAACACGCTGGACCAGCACACGGTCCAGAAGGGGAGCAAGAGAGCGGATAGAGCGCAGAGAGGTAGCCTGTCAGGGCGGGAGGGTTAGCAATGGTGTTTGCAGAGACACGACGAAGAGCAGTAAGTATAGTGGTGGACAAGAGAGGGGGCAAATGAGGGCGTAGTAATAGAAATCAGAACAGACGTGGACGGGCATAGCAATCGCATCATCAAACCAACATGAATACAAAGCTATACATAGCTGTGCATATAGGCGACAATGCTAGATCCCTTCGCAGGAGATGGCTGTCCTACGCCAGTCAGTTCCTACTCCGAAGCGGAAGACAGGAAACTGGGCCATCTAACCAGACCAGACGCCTGCTCAGCAATGACTATCACTTAGGTCGCTATTGGGAGAAAAGAACAAGATTGATCGTACCATTGTGGAAAAGAAAAGATTATATGATTTGAGGGAAAAGGTCAAAAGAAAAAGAAAACGACAAGGTTCGCACGCTAGGATGAAGAGAAAGAAAGAAAAGAAAATAAAAAGGACGAGCAATTGTGTTGCGTGTATGTAGCGGACTCAAGGTATGATTCTGGAGAAAATAAAAATGAAGGGAAGAAAAAGAGGCGATTAAAAAGTAGCAGAAAAATTGCTTTTTTTATTCACGATCAAAGGGAAGGAACAAACGCTGAACTTGCAACTTTCTAAGAGCTTCTGGAATCTACGCCACTGGCAATTTGACGCAACGCGATTGGCCGCTTGAGCTATTTTTGGTGGGGCAAGATGTACGTACCGCAAAGATAGTAGTCAAATCTGCTGTAACTATAGAGGCAACCCTGATCTGGCTGGCTATGGCAACTCGCATACGACAATGCTCACCGTGAACAATCGGTAGTGGCATTTACCGCTTATTGTCCTTGGACTTGTGGCTTATTATCATTTGTCAGAAATAGCAAGCTAGCAACTCATAGAAAACAGCAAGATCTATGTCTAGACGTTCGACAGAGAGTTCTAGACCCTTTTTCACATGACATAAGCTCATGTAAACCCTCCAAAAAAAAAAAAAAACTCTTCGGCCGCATGCTTAAAACTGCGTGATAATACACGTTCTAGAAGTCCTCTAAAGTACATGATTTCATTCTTCGAGAAAAGTACGGCTTAGAGGTGGTCTCCATATTTTCCAAATATCTATACCATGTACCATGAAATAGCTAGACAAGGTACAGCATCGTTATAGTAGGCGTTTGATGCTCCGATGATCTACACTAGGTTGAATGTCGTTTTGCTCACACTCCTCTCTCATATGGTTCATCATACAATCCTCCGACCTAATCAACATATCACAGCTGCTATCTACCGTATTTGTATGTTTCAATATTATTTTCCATGTACTAGCTCTAAGCGAAAAGAAAAATACAAGAATCAAAAGTCCATCCAAATCCATATGCAACTAAACAAGCCATATCTTGACTACGCGATATAGCATTGTCTGTATATGACATAAATCGCCAAAAAAAATCTCAAAAGCATCACATTTGTACGTCATATCATTTAAGCATCTGCCGTGCATCACTGTTCCCTTCTCATTTAGCCTGTGGTGGCTTTGGCTGGGTTTGTGCCGGCGGCAAGGGCGGCTCGAGAGTGTGCGTATGATCATTTGCCCTGATAACCTCGGCGTTGGGCAATTGTTGGCAAATCACAGTATTAGCCACCCAATCATCAGCAATGATTTGGTCCATAGTCATACGCTTAGCAGGGTCAATGGTAAGCATTCCGTAGATGACCTTGCGGCTCTCTTTGGGTAACAAGCGGAGAATTCTCCACGGCCCCTTGATAACCTCTTTCTTTTCTGCGGGCTGCGCAGCAGGCGTAACTGGATTCTGCATAGTCGATTCTACAACTGACGGTGACTTGGCTCCATGGCGGCTGTCACGTGGGCCGGGAGAGGCTGGCATAGAGCGAGGAGTTCCAGGAACAGATACGTCTTCGCTGTGGTGGTGATGCTGATGATTGTGATGATGTTGCTTTCCATGGCTCGAAGAGAAATAATCACCTGACTCATTACCAGCAGTAGATGCGATTGGGCTGGTAGGCAGAAGCAACTTGTTGGGATCATGGCCAGGGGTAGGTTCTGAGGCGTACAGCTTGTAACTGTTGTCGGATAGGCGAGGTACCTTCCATGGAAAGCGGCGTAGTGTCATGCAGCAATATATTATCCCCAACGACCAAATGTCCACAGTTCGTGGGTCATAAAGCTTATCGTCGTACACCTCTGGAGCAAGGTATGGATCAGAGCCAACAATGCCTAAAAATTGTTAGAAAAGCCTTCAAACTAAGGCAAGACATATCATTTTGTTGGTTATTGCCTCACCTTTGGCTTTAATGATGCCCTCTTCAAAAGGGTAGCTAAAAACGTGCGCGCTACCAAAATCAATGATTTTCATAATACCATTTGCGCTGACAACGACGTTATCCAGCTTTAGATCACGATGGGCAAGGCCCATGCTGTGTAAGTAGGTCACTCCGTTAAGAATCTGCAAGAAACAGCAGGAAACCTCGGGCCGCGTCATCTTGCCTGTCATGACAATAGCAAACAGGTCAAACGGCGCATACTCCATGACTACAAACCAACGGCCTCTCTCTTGGATGATATCCAAAGTCTCAATCACATTTCCATGGCGCAATGTCGAGCCGATGCAGAACTCGCCAGTGAGCTTCTTGGCGTATTCTTTCTCTGATTCATAGGTATGGCGTGCGCGGAATTCTTTCACTGCAAAGACGGTGTTATCATCACTACGCTTCATGACACGCACCGAGCCACCCGCACCAGAGCCTAGAATCTTGCCAAATTTGCCGTATTTGGTTACTAGTCCATGGTCTTCGCCAAAAGGCACGGCAGAATGGCCTGTTTTCAAAGGCGACTGGGCTTTTTGCTTGGGAGCTGGAGATTTGTCTCTTTTGTGATGATGGTGGGCCTTTTTAAAAAAGCGCTTCAAATCAACCATTGAGCTTTTGGGCGTTGAGCTACCATCCCCATGTCCATGGTCATCCTTGTGATGGTGGCGTTTATCGGGGGATAGTAGAGACGTTGAAGATGTGCAAGGCGATCCAAGTTTCTTTTTACGGGAGAATTGAAATCGGGGTTCAATGCTCTTGGGATTTGAAGTTACTGGCGGCTGAGGGGCGCGTTTGCTGGCGGCATAAGGGTTCTTGGAATCGCCGCTGGGTGTAAACGGTCTACTATAATATGATGCTGCACGGGAGGGGCTGCTTTCGCGTGAACTTGAGGCGGACGCACCATTACCTAGCGAAAACATGCCGCGACGATGATTGTTTTGGCGAGGATTATCCTCGGCAGTGCTGAGGGGAAGGTTGTCGGCAGATGTCTTAGGAGTTCCACCAGCCTCATGTCGGTGATTGCGGGGAGATGCATCTTGCGAAGAGGACGGCTGCGGTGTGATTATGCTATCTCGAGAGCCGGTAGCATGGCGTTTTGTCATTCCCAAAGATCCGGAATCAACATCAGTTCCCGAGGGAGTGAGGGGGGGGGAATTGATAGAGGCCATGCTAGTGCGAGTTCCGGGCCCATATGAATCCAGAGTACGCTGGCTTGGACTCATGGGAATAGAGTCATGAGAAGGCACCTGTAAAACGATGACAGTGGTCAGTCTATATTACGTCAGAGGCAGAAGCGGCTCTTGACTTGAGTGAGCTATGTATGCTGAAGTCGCTATTTAGAGATGCAATTATACCATTGGTCTAACGAATAAAGCCAATGTCTCAAAGCTGATGTAGGATGCAGGTGGGGCGGGCAGTGACATACTCTTGAGGCAGGCAACGATGCTATGGGCTCAAAGGCCATGCGATGATGCTTTTGAATGTTTGCTTCCTTGAGCGATTTGGAAAGTTTCTGGATGTTGGGGTCGACTTCGGCAAGGGCGTGATTAGATGAAGGCATGGGCGGAGGCGGTGTGATAGTCGCCTGGAAACTGTTTGTAGCGACAGGAGGCATGATTGTGGTCTTGGTGTTTATGTTAACTGCAGAGACTGTGGGTGAAGTGGAAATAGTGGTATCTGTTTCTATGGAAGAATTGGGAGCAGTGTCGTTGGCGGCAGGAGAAACTACAGTAGTAGGTGTAGTTTCTAGATCATGAGAAGCAATGCGCACGGAAGGCACGGCAGGAACAGGTGGTACAAGAGGCGCGGCTGAGTCTGGACTGTGGGAACGATTGTGATGATGCTGTTGATTTTGAGCAGAAGAGTAGTATTGACTGCTGGAGTCGTCATGGGCGATCAGAGTGGTTTGACGGGAGGCATTTGTGGAGGTGGATTCAATTTCGATATGAGCGACTTCGTGTTCTAGAATCATAGACGGAAGTAGTTAGCAGCTTATTTTTTTGGTAAAGATTTTGGCAGCGATGTGCGGCGAGTTTCGTCAGCCCAAGTCGGAGAATCGGCTTTATTTTAATTTTTTTTCTTTTTTTCAAAGGGGCAAGACAACGGGATATGAGGCCTTCCTCTGTGTTGTCGCTACACCTTAATAATGCCCAAGATACATGCGGATGTTCTAGGCGTGGCCCGCTTGAGGCATCAGCATCGCCGGTGAGGGGAGAGGGGGGTTGAAGGCGGTATTACCGTCATTGTGGCTCTGGCTAAGAGCGGTGGGCTGCAAAGTCGCCATGGAGAGCAGGATTTATGATGATTGGCGTGGTTATATGAACAGCTAGCAGCAAGCTAGTATTTTTGTTGTTAGGAGAAGCAAATACGGAGTCAAGATGAAGCGAGGAAGACACGACAGCAGTAGATGCGAGATTCGAGTATGGTTTGACCGTGGTGAGTGAGTCTGAGCTTCTTGTCAAGCGAACTTTGGGACTCCTTGGCCTTTGCTGGTTTAGCCTGCCTTTTTTTTCTTTCTATTTTTTTTTTCCTTGTTTAAACTAGAAGTGTCTGTGTGGCGATTGAGCAAGGGCACTCGCTGTAAGCTAGAGCCAGATAAAACGCGAGAGAATAGCACGCAGGAAGTTGTAAGATGAGCTTATGAAAGATGCTAGCGCCACAAGTTATACTGGGGATAAGGATAGCAAAAGGGCCCAGCCAGAGTTCAGCAGGGGAGAGCAGCAAAACGAGAGAATAGGGAAAAGGGAAAAGGAAAAAAGAATATATGACAAAAATTGATTGAAGAAGAAAACAAGGGAGAAGAAGAAACTAATAAGTCGATGAGTGATGAGGAAAAAGAGAAATGAAAGGGACAAAACTAAGGCAATAATATCAGGCCTATCAAAAGGAGACGCAAGCTCCTTGCCTTCCTTCCTTTTGCTGTCCTGAGAGAATCTAGCAGTTTCCTCTCCCATGATCCCTCCGTTTGCCTATCCACTTGTAGTGACAAGAACCTGCCACTTTAGTTTACACTTGCCTTGCTTCGCATTTCGCCTGTTTGTACCTGTAGCTAGTCCGAAGCGCGGATTGGTCGGCTTATTGAATCATCCCGCTCAACGACAGTATTTTTGTGCGCAGTATGGAACCTGCACATACAAACAAAGGGTTCTTCCCTTTTTTCCATTTGCTCCTGTCGCTTTTTTATGTAAGCTGCATGTTTCCGCTTCTCCCGGGTCCCGGAGCGGGGAAGGGAGGAGGCTGGATTTCGGTTACCGAGAAGTACGTAGTTACCGAACATGCTCAACTTTTACGCAGCCAGAGAGCTTCTACTGTGCTTCAAGAATCTAGCGCATGATATCCTCTTCATCCCTTATTTCTCTCTTGTTTTCACATCGTGACTCACTTACTACCGTTTTTAACTTCACGCCCGTTAGCCATCCAACCCTAATGAGACAAAGACCCTAGCCCTTTTTCTCCTCCGTATAAGAAGCTTTTGACCCAGTCCTGCACAGCACCTACCTGGCTCTCAGCGGACTCGCGGATTGAACAAAATCCCAGAATTGTCGGATGAGATTGCCGTCTGTTTCCGAGTAGAGACTGAGGAATGGCCTGGACAACAGACAATAACCCCAAGATCTACGTAGCTTGCCCTATAATACGGGCTTTGTTTGCCTATCAATAACGCCTTTTTGTTCATGGGGGTAACTCCTACATTAAGCATAGCTTAATTAATTGGGTCATATTCCGGGGTGATAAATCGTGGGGTGGGAAGAGGCGCAACATAAAAAGCAGCACAGCCTCTAGCTCTTGCGCAGTAGCTTGTCAGGGACCGGGCGGAGTTTTTGCCATCAAAGCTAGCTAGCAGCCATATGATAAGTCTGTGACGATTTCCCTGTTGACATTCGGGATTTGATACGAGAAAAGGGAGTCTCGATTTGCTTCCTACGCAGTGTAGTGGTACATTTTTATTATACAAAGCCCTAACTGAACTGGGCATATCTTATGCAGGCAGAATCCGAATCTCGGACAGAGCTGTATCTTGAGAATGGCAGAAAATCCCCCGCAGTTTGTCCTTCCCGTCGTAGTCCCACGTGACTTGACCGAGGTGAAACTTCTTTTCCCTGCGGTGTAGTGTGGTATCTTGCTCAACCTCCGTCCCCCCCCCCCCCATTATCCTCCTGATCGAAGCTCCTCCCTCTGTTGACAGCCGAGTTTATGCAATGACATCAATGCCGATAGACTTGGCTTGGTAAATAACAGCACGGCACAGGCCCTCTAGAGACAGGCCTGATAGCCGGGGCTCACTTTGCTTGATCTTGGCAATCTCGTAGACGTGCTTGAGGCTGATGGTTCCCACAACCTCGGTACCAGGCGCTCCAGCACCTCGTCTGCGGCCCTTGCGAATTGGAGCATTAGCGGCATTGAGCAGCATCCAGGAAGTCTGAGGCGTGCGGATCTCGAAGAAGAAGGAACGGTCGGGACGAACAGTCACACGACACGGCGTAGGAGTGCCGGGGACGATGTGAGCAGTTCTGGCATTAAACTCCTATTGGGACGGAAGGGATTAGCTAGGTTTCCTGTAGTCAACTGGCTGCCGCTCTTGTAGCATCAACCTCGTAGATCGCGCCAATGGAAGGGCATGGAGGTTGATCGCACCTTGCAAAAGTCCATGGACTTGACACCCTTAGAACCCAGGGCAGGACCAATAGGTGGGCTGGGAGTGGCCTTGCCAGCACCCACAACGAGCTTGATGACCTGGTTAGTAACAGGCCGAGACATTGTGTCGGATTGCGTGGTGGCCTGTCTTCTTGATACAGTCAGTTCGTTCTACCTGCTTTGATCTTTGCAGTGTCTGTGATAGTAAATTTGGAGCCTAGTAATTTCACGCTTAGTCATCAGCAATTATTTGTCGCTGCACTCTTTCACCGCCTTCTATTTTCGGTGGAGCAGCCGTTCTAATGTTCCCTCAGTGTTTTTTTCCTGTCCAAATATTTTTTTTTTCTGCCGTTGAAGACTTCAGATCTTCGCATTCATATAGCCTTACTATCTCCCTTTGCGACAACGGGATAACAGCGACCAAGAAACACGCGAGTACGAAAGAACCACGAGTGTCATTTTTATATTCAGTACCCTGCCGCCCGCATATACTTACTAGGAAGACTACGATGCCTTCAAACCACAACGCCGACAAACCGTGGGATACGGAAGACATTGACAAATGGAAGGTTGAAGCCTTTACCCCCGCCGACAACAAGGCTGGCGCCTTCACTGAGGAATCAACCTTTATGACATTATTCCCTAAATATCGTGAAGTCTACCTGCGTGAAGCTTGGCCGCTTGTCACCAAGTCCCTAGAGAAGTTCGGTATCGCCTGTACTTTGGACCTGGTTGAAGGCTCAATGACAGTCAAGACCACCCGTAAAACCTACGACCCCGCATCAGTGCTCAACGCGCGCGATCTCATTCGTCTCCTGGCACGCTCAGTTCCAGCGCCCCAGGCTGTTAAGATTCTGGAAGACGGGGTGGCCTGCGATATCATCAAGATCCGTAACCTGGTCGGGAACAAGGACAAGTTTGTCAAGCGAAGGCAGCGCATTCTGGGCCCTAATGGCTCAACGCTCAAGGCGTTGGAGTTGCTGACCGAAACGTACATATTGGTGCACGGTAACACGGTGTCGGCTATGGGCCCGTACAAAGGCCTGAAAGAGGTGCGTCGTGTGGTTGAGGACTGCATGAACAACGTCCACCCCATTTACTACATCAAGTCACTCATGGTCAAGCGCGAGCTGGCCAAGGACCCAACGCTAGCTACCGAGAGCTGGGATCGGTTCCTGCCCAAGTTTGGCAAGTCAAACACTAGCAAGCGCCGCGTTCCGCACAAAATTACCGACAAATCCAAGAAGGTCTACACGCCGTTCCCGCCGGCACCTGAAAAGAGCAAGGTCGACAAGGAGATTGAAACTGGAGAGTACTTCCTTGGCAAGGAGGCAAAGGAGCGTGCTGCTAGACACGAGCGCATGGAGAAACAGAAGATCAAAAAGGAGGAGAAGCAGCGCGAGCGCGAAAAGGATTTTGTCCCGCCCGAGGAACCTGAGCATAAGAAGAAGAAGCGGAAGCGGACTGTCGACGAGGATAACTAGGGGGTGGGAAGGGAGAGAGAGAGAGAGAGAGAGAGAGAGAGGGTAGAGGATGGAATGATAGGGTGCAAAGAGAAAGGAGGGAAAGAACAACGCTCTGGCTATGGCACGTATACCACTTTTGCTGTTTTTTATTGTTTTTATTGTGCTCGTTTTAACCTACTTTTCCATCCTGTGTGCTATTGGCGTTAGCTGTCCTTTTCTATTCCTGTTCCTTTGTGGCTCTCCTCTGTCTTCGTCGAGCTCAATTCTACGCCTCTTTGGCACGTATTTTATCTTTGCCATAGGCCTCATTCGCTGTTATTCTCTTTCTGGCGTTGTCATATAAAATTTATCATAGCGTAATACACTCATCTTCGATACAAGTCTCTTTCTCCCAATGTCCTCCTATAGATGAGGGGGTGTTGCTTGGCCGGGGTTGCCAAACTCGATCACCAGCTTTCCAAACTGTAGCCCTTGGTCCATATCTCTAAAAAGACTATCAATGTCCCCGATATTGTCAAGGCCATGCACCACCCTGCTCATCACAGGCACGATTTTCTTGTCTCGAATAAACTGCATCATATCAGCGTACTCCTTGCGCGAGCCCATCGTACAGCCCTTTAGGTCAATGTTCTTCAGAACTGCCTGCATGAGCCAGTCCATCTTGGGCCCTTGTGTCATACCATACGAGGCAACCACACCTCCAGCCTTCATCAGTTTGACAGCAGCACTCATAATGGACCCACCGGCTCCGTCAATAACTGCATCAATATACGGTCTGTCCTTGGGCAACTGTGTCTGTAGATCTGTAACCCAGGAGTCGCTCTTGTAGTTGACACCCCCTTTTGCACCTAGGGCTTTGGCCTTTTCGATTTTATCGTTGCTGCTGGAGGTAACAAACACTGTGCATCCCATTGCCACCGCAAATTGCAGTGCAGAAAGTGCGACGCCCCCACCAATACCGGTGATCAGAATGTTTCGATCCGGCAGTGCGTTGTTAGTCTTGGTCACCAATGCACGCCATGCTGTAAGCCCCACCGTAGGAATGGTTGCTCCTTCTGCAGCTGATAGGTGCTCGGGTGCAAGTTCGAGAGCATCCTCGTCAATCACTACAAAATCGGTGCCAGTGCCGAGAGGGGTCAGCTTAGAGGCGCCAATTACTGCAAAGGCGCGGGCGTCTTCAGGGCCTTCAGGGGCCTCGCTCCAGTTGACAAAGGGCGCCAAGATGACATTTTTGCCGAGAAGGGAGGGCGTTTTGCATGAGGGACCGACTTCAGTAACTGTGCCGTAGCCGTCAGAAAACAGCGGGCTGGCAAAGGATATGGCTGGGTAAAGGTGCTTGCGGATAAACAAATCACGGTGGTTTAGAGATGCAGCGAGCATCTTGACCACCACCTGCCCTGGTCCAGCCCTGGGGATATCGACATGTGCAAGCCTGAGTCTGAAGTGTTATGGGAACAGCCAAACTGTTAGATACAATTACGCAAGCGTGCATGGGCCGATGTATAACTCACGGATAGTATACATTCCCGGGCTTGCCCTCGGTCTTTTCAATCGTTAGTACTCTGGATGTCATTTTGCGGTACTGTGGGAAGACGAGAGCAGGCGAAGCAAGCGAAGTTGCCATCTCGATTGAAGGGGCGAAAATACAAAAGAGAATAAAGGGTTGCTTATATAAGGCTCTTGAAATCAGAATGAACTACGTCCGGTTGGTGTGCTTGTTCTTGTAGGCTGATAACAAAACCCCGCATTGGAGATGGTTAATAGATTGGAGTTGGAGAAGCTTCGGAGATCCGAACTAGGATAGCGCCAAGTAGATACTAACTGCGACAAAAGGAGAACTGGGGACCAAGACCTTATTGAGGAAAAGATTTTACAGGTGTAAGTGATAGTACCTGTGGCAGTTCAAGCTTCTTCTTCTTCAAAACTTACAAACTCGGTCAGCTCGGTAAGCATTCGGTGAGAAAGACGATTTGCGGTTTCTCGGTGAGTGCCCCACATTCACTAAATACGTGGTTCTGAAGCTTAAACTTTACATGACGCAGCAATTGTTCATTGTTCAACAAACAATATCCTAATAATCAATCCCATACACTTTACTTACGCCTCACACGTACTTGCTTCTAAAAATGCTACGACCAGCGGTGCCAGGACGGCCCCTTACTATGACAGAAGAACTGGAAAAGCTCGAGCAGTCTATAACATTGACACTGCAGGGTAAGCTCTCTCCCTCTTGTTTTTTTCACGTTGATATGGCACAGTTCTTTGGCTATTGCTGCTCACACTAGCCTAATACCTAATATTTGCGTATAGAAATCGATTCCAACTTTAGCAAGGCCCACCGCATTGTCACCAACAATATCCTTCCGATTGTTGAGCAATATGGCGAGAACTCCAAGGCTGTATGGGAAGCATCAACGGTACAGCGCCCCCCCCCCCCCCCCCTCCCCTTCCCACTCTACCCAGCCTATCCTCTACGGCATCTTCCTGCGCACTTGACGTACATTCGACCCGGCTAACAGTCCCGCAGTTCTGGAAACAGTTCTTCGAGGCGTCTGCTAACGTTTCGCTTTCTGGCTACGATGATAACGAGGGCGAGACAGGGCAACAAAGCGCAGAGGAAGAAAGCTCAGCTATGCGCGACATCACTGATACAAATATGACCCACGACGATCATGACGGAGTCAACAACGAGGTACATAGCGATGACGATACTGTGACCTACCAGCAACAGCATCAGCAGGGGGCGCGTCCACAGCAACACGCCGAGCAGGGCACCCATTTTCACCAATACTCCGAAGAATCCATGTTGGATGACCCCGATGGCAATCTCTCAGGAAGCACACCCCGAGCCCCAGCCACCCGCACTACAAAATCTCAATACTCTGACTTTCAGTCTCCATACTCCGTTCAAAGCAACAGCCGCATCGACGAAGAAGTCACGCAGCTGCTTAGCGACGACGAAGAGCCTCCTACAACACGCCATGGCGCAGCTATTGTCGACGAGGATGACACCAGCCTGCTCTTCAATCAGCGCACAGCACAACTCCCCAACATTTCCCTAACACCACAACCGAAAGTGCCGTCTAGCATATCAACTAAGGATAAGGGCAAAGAAAGCGCCATGCGTCATCACGTGCTCAAAAAGAACTTTCGATTGCCGACGACGCCGCATCGCTTTGTGGCACGCATGCAGTCGCCTGCCAAACATTTCACGCCAGGCACAGCAAGCAGACCCAGGGCGAACAACCAGCCTGCATCTGAACGCAAACCGTGGGAGGATTCGCCTGAGTCATCGCCGGAAATGGCCATCCCGCGTATGCGCAGTGAAGCCTTTATGTCTCCAATGCGCACTAATAATATTCGACAAAAGCTAGAGGCTGTGCCAAGCGCGTCAGGACCACGCACACCAGGCGTGAGCATCATAGCGCCGCGACAGCAACAATACCAAAGCCGGCAGCATCAGGACTATTCAGATGCTGCAGGGCCGTCAACAGCATATGAATATGATCCCTTTACAGTAGAAAAGTCCGAGCGGGCACTTCCCAAGGAAAAATACGAAATCGACTGGGACAGTGATAGCGATGACGCACTTGGCGTCAGCCCACCAAAAACCATACAGTTTGCACTGGCACCAGCTAAGTTGATTCAGACACCTGCTAGAGAAGCAAGCAAGCGTATTGTGGAGGACATTCTTGCTACAGCTGGGGCAGACAAGGGGGGAGACATGAGCCCCACAATGGTCAAGATGCGTGAAGACCTTTTGGACGATAGTTTTTAAAATTCCTCACTATCGTGCACACACCACAGCCTAACGTTAATGTTTACGGAAATCGCGAACTGGGTGCTCACAAGCTGTAGTATATTTATGATGCTGAGAGCCTAGATTATATGTAGCCCAGCCTTCAACCCGGACTACCACGTTGCGAACAAAGGGTGATATCAAAACAAGGGGTATTTTCAGTAATCGCATAACCAAACAAACAAAAGAAGCAGCAAGGGCAGAATTGAAAAGAAAAAAGACCAAGGCAAATGTCAGAAAGGCGCCTGATAGAAGCAGCAGCAGCAGCAGCAGTCTTCATACTAGTGGCTGGAAAAGCTTTTGCGGAACTTATTCTTTAACGAAACCAACGTGCTGGACGTAGAGCTTGACTGGACCGAGTAGACATCGCAGTCGATGTTCTTCTCAGCAGATGTACTGCGGCTCCTGTCCTTTTCGGCTGTCGGCGTGGTATTTGAATCTACAATGGTGGCAGCAGAAGAAGAGGACGCGCTGGAAGTGAATTGCGGGCCAGCGGCATAGTTGGAGCTGGCGACTTCAGGGAACTTGTACAAGAGACCCTCAACAACAGGGTCGATGTGGCGGCGGTCGTGGACACGCGGCATTCCAAGGGGACCAAAGGAGGCCATTTCGTAATAATGGAAAAGAAAGATAGCTGGAGGTACAGAAAGCAGAGCAAGTATTCAGTGATGGGTAGGCAAGGGGGTGGGTGTAACAGCTTTTCAGAAGTTGGAAAAGGATGGCAGTAATGAATACTATAATGCTAAGCTTGTGATTTTCTCGATTATATGGAGGTCATGTACTCTTTATATCTGAGCCTGGGCAAGTCTGCAAAGCCGACCGACTCACACCGAGGTCTTCCTACAACTGAATCATCTCACTTATCAAAGCGTTATTTGTCTGACCCTGTGTCAAAGGCTTTCTTTTTCCTGCCTGTCAAGCAAGACCTTTGGACTCAAGGCTAAACATCTCTTTCAAAGGAACTGCAACAAGTCTTTTTGTCTCTTAGAGCGCTTCTTTGTATAGACTACTAGGCAAGGATCCTGGACGTTTGCGCCAGCGGCTATTCTAGATCATGATGAAAGCACAGGAGAGATTAGGATTAATAATTTCTCAAGGCACCAGTTTTCTAGCTTTGACTTGTTACCATGAAGGTGGCCTTGCTGACCAGTGTTGGTTGATGCCTAGTGAATAAGTGGTGAGATGCCAATGAACAAGTATGAATGATTATGGCTCATGACCGTCAGCTACATGAACTTGCTGACAAGTCTCCACTTTGCCTGCTTTAGTGTATATTACAAGCAGTAGGGTTGTCATCGCTCTTCACTTTGGCCTTAGGGTATAACCAAAATAGTTGGAGATGGTGACTGCTCGAGTGACTCAAACTCACTTCATTTTGTTTTCACTCCATCCCTTCTCTTTCGCTTATCTCTTTGTGTCTGTGCCAGAGAGTACCACGCTTGCCATGAGTCGCCGCAATATCTCTAAGGGCTCCGAGTTCGAGGCTCTCATTGGTTACTCTCGTGCAGTTGCTGTGGGAGACTTCGTTTTTGTGTCTGGGACTACAGGGTAAGCTTCAGGCCTTTTAAACTCTCGGATCTCGGGCTAACATCCCTGAGCAGATACGACTATGCTACTGGCCACATATCAGACGATATAGTTGAGCAGACTGAGCAGACGTTCAAGAACATCGAAGATGCGCTGGCTTCGGCTGGCTTTAGCATTGAAGACGTGGTGCGTGTCCGGTACATCCTACCTGACAGGGCACAGTTCAAAAAGACTTGGCCAGTGCTACAAAAATGGCTGGGCAACGTGCGGCCGGCGGCGACCATGATTCAGGCAAACTTGATGGAGGATGTCATGAAGATTGAGATTGAGGTGACAGCAGCCAAGGACACCGCTCTAGCTTCGAGCAATGCAGTTCTTTGACTCATATCGCTCTTTATAAGTGTATACTGCTATCTGAAAGCTACAAGATGGTGCGTCTGCTTTACAGGAAGAATGTAGCCATAACTCCCGCCATGCCAAATGCCGAGCCGATCGTAATAAAACTCGATAGCGACAACATGCTCATACCACTGATCCCATGGCCCGAGGTGCACCCACCAGCCATTCGAGCTCCGATGACCATTACCACGCCCCCTAAAAATGCCGTAGAACTTGTTACACCTTTGGCTGGAAGAACCACGCCCAGCTCGGGCATTGCCTTTGCCAGTAATAGAGCGCCAACGGCCACGCCGGCCACAAACCTGGTGTTAGCATACGAGGGCAATGGCTGGCTCCCAAGCGTCAGCACGGAACGAATCGTCTTGCCTGCTTCCTCAAACGATCCGGACGTGCCAAGCAGCGACTTCCGCAGCAGGCCAGAAACGAGCTGAGACATGCCGATAAGCAGACCGCCCAATAGAGGCGAGATGCCGTGTGCGTATGGACTGGCGGGCATAGTGCGGTTCAGGGCAAATGCGGCGCCCAGCGCCGCGGTGGCAAATCCGAAGACGCCCGTGGCTCGGGATATGCCGAGGCGTTCATGTAGAGTAAGTGCGGAGACGCAGCGTGGATTCTCCGCCGAAGTCTTCTGATCTCTCCGTCGCAGAGACTCAAGAATAGGGTTCAGGAGGATGGTAAAAATCGCGCCACCCAATACCGCGCCGCTGAATATAATTAGAGAGTGGGGCGCGCTGATTCCTAGCTGTGCAAATACTGTTCCGGGACAGGATCCGGTCAGGGCCATTCCGGAACCAAGGAGAGATCCGCCAATTATGTTGCCATCATAAGCGAAGAAGCCCAGTGGCGATGGCGAACGTGGCGTTTGCCGAGAGTAGCCTGTGCTATCAAGGATAGCAACTACAAGTCTGGCATGAACAGTGGGTGTGTTAGTACAAACATGTAGATATTGGTATTGGTATAGATGGCACATAGGGAAATACTTGCGAGCTCGTTGCAGTTGCGGTGAGGAAGGCTTCTAGCATGTGCCAGTCTTGAAACAGGAATTGGCCTATGATGATCTGGGGCTGCACGACCCCGGCAGCTACCATTGCGGCGCCAAAGGTAGTGCCAGAAATGAAGCCAGTTGCCATGTTGGCGACACAGCAGGAGGTCTGTGGCGGCGAAGGAGGAATAGCGGGGGGCCGAGAGGAGGTATGCGATGAGGCCGTGAGTAAGGGAGTATTTGTATCTGCTAAAGTCGACATGGTAAGTGACAGAGATGTATGGCTCAAGTGGGAAGTCGTAGCATGGGCTACCGAGACTACTTATTTAATACAGGACGACAGAGGCAAACCCCGAGACGGGTGCTCTGATCCCCCCGATAAGCTTTGTAAGAACGGCGAAGAGCGTAGATTTTTTATTGTACCCCTGATTTCTGCCGCCTCCCCGACTCCACTTTCCCGAGCTATTATCTCGCCGATGTTGAAATCCCGAGCTCAAGTGGGATGGTTTATTTTTGGATCCCAGGTAAGGCGGGCTCTATTAATTACGTGCTCAAGTCTGGGCCCTAGTTTGGTCCTTCATGTTAGCGAGCGTAGGAAGGCCAACGTCGCCGAACAGACTGAGCTTGAGCTTTAGTTTCAAGGGATCCAGCCCGATGCCTAAAGTGCTGGTTCAAGTCTCGATATCGGCGACCATTCTCACGACAAAAGTGGGGCATGGGCCCCTTTGAGCCAGCTACCTCTGCTGATCCGGGCTAGCTTTATTTTATTTTATTTTATTTTATTTTATTCTATTTTATTTTCATTTTCGTTTCCATTTATTGTATTTTATTTACTTAATCCTTGGGAATGTCCCAAGTGACCCCTACTGCGTGTGGCGTTTCAAATGGTCTATCTAGCATTCATCTGCGATGGTGGCTGTTCAGATACTAGCTAGCAATGCTTACTGCGATCAGCTTCTGCGAGACTTACGTGAGTAATTCATGCAAGAGTAACTCTACGAGGGTATAATATCTGCCATTGATACTTTGGAGGTGCTTTGCTACTCCAAGCTGTTTCGTTATTCTCGAACAGCTACTGTCGGCATCCTCTACGGACTTTTCCCACCTACACCATGTGGGTGATAGGAAGTAGATTATAGTGGTATATACAGTAACGCTGGCGTGTAGTTTTCATAAATGACGTGCGCTTGTCCACGGTGCTTCTGTGTAGCACTATGCTTGTTGTAGCACCCAATACTGGGCTTACTTGTATTAGTGGCGGCCCTTAAAGGGGCTGCTCATTGTTTGTCCTGATGTCTGTTGCGAGAAAGCCCGTGCTAATGGGGATCCCCTGAAGGCTGAGAATCATTCAAGCCAAATTACATGCAACTTAGGGGTAGAGTCTCATATCAAAAAGAGACTATCTTGATTTCCTACTGTCCAAGAATACCTAAAAGCACGGGTTTAATCTAGAAGCTTTGGCTGAGTTTCCTTTCCTGGTAGGCTCCACCTGCAGTCAGTTTTGACCGTAGACTAAAGCCCTGATCCTAGAAGCCATTCTGAGAAGAACAGACGGAGGGACATGGTGGAAGACTATATTCACTTTTTGTTACGCAACTTTACAGCTGCTCCTTGCTTGTGTAACCTATCAGTTTGGTCTCTTCATTTTTATATCCGACTTGCATCTGCTAAATGAGATCGGGATATGGCTAGTAGGATAAGGCTTAAAGCGCATATGGCGGGCATAAAAGCATGTATGGTCCATGAAGCATAAGATAGTGTAATATTTAGGAATATCATAGCATAGCATACAGACAAGAAAACAGCTCAAAGGTAAACGATAACTGCATGGTTGCGTGTCTCGTCAGTAACTAAACCACACGCTGCCGTGGTCTATATTTTAGAGAATACAACGCTCGCTTTGGTATAGTCTTCTTAGCCAGCTTGTTTGAATATGTTTTACGTGTCTACTGGGCTCCTTTATCACGTTGAGCTTGAATCTGAATATAACCAGCCTATGTCTATGGCAATTTTCAAAATCAAGCAGCTCCAGACCGTCCACTAGACATAGAAAACGCCCAACTACACTGGCCATGACCATATGATGATGGAAGCAGTTGGTAGGTTATATCTGGTCCCCGAGGTGTTTGGCAATTACATGTGCACATAGATATCGAACGCAGTGTGTGGCTATTTTAGGAGCTAGAGATAGTGCCAGGAGGGCTCTTCACTAGGCATAGGCAAGGGCGTATTTGATGCTTCTGGTTCACGGTTGCCATGTGGAAGTTTGTCTAGAAAAGAAGTCAGGTTTTGGCATAAAAGATACTCCCTAACCGAATACAGTGGCTTTTATCCTTTGGCAGGCATACTTGCGGCAACATCTTGGTCTTTTTCTTTTGCTGACAGATGGGACAAGAGCTCCTTCAACGCCTTGCTGTAAGGCTTTCTATTAGCATCTCTTTCGGGTTCTGAAAGTTTAAGTTCGAACTTATCCCCCCCTATCGTTGTTGGTGGTAGTGACTTGGCTGCCCGTGTAGGCCGAGGGGAGTTCCATCGATGGGGCCCGCATAGCTCAGCCAGATTCAACGGCTGTTTCTCCTGAATGAACCTAGCTTTTTAGTGCAGCACACTAGTAATACGACTTGTCTCTCTAATCTTCTTTAGAAGCTTAGCCCTAAACCTGTGGCTCTGAGGCCTTGGATGAACATTGCATTTCCAGCAATAGCCTCGCTCTTTTGGCTTATTACAAGCCTTGCGGTCAGATGGGCAGTAGTACACACTGACACCGAGTAGAAGATATCCTTTATGGGCTTCCTATCGTCTATTATCTCTTGCCTCACACAGTCGAGGCTCAACTATCTCTCCTTCATCTCCGTGGCCCTGCGAGGCTGATGCGATGCTATGCTAGTTCCTTGACATCCCAGCTTTACTTGAGCATCTGCCAGCCTGTTGTTCTCTGTGACTATAGGTCGTGACTTGAAATTGGAGTTACTCAACGTCCGAGGGCCGCTTGCCGTCCAATACCACTGATTTGATTTGAATGTGTTGTACGTCTACTGGAATCACCAAGATCAAACGACGCCCACGCCGTCCAATACTACTATCTTCATAATGTCTTCCAAGACCAGACTTTATGTGAGAAAATTCAACAGGCTTCGATGGCGCAGTGGTAGCGCAGTGGTCTCATATTTCATGAGGAGTCTGATTTCTGTACATCCGAAATGTAAAATGCCATCCAAAGGTCGTGAGTTCGACCCTCACTCGGAGCATCTCTTTTTGCCCACTAGTCCGCCATATCTTCACCACCGGGCGGGCGGGCACCTGCCTTTTTTTTTCCCGGCATTTGTGTAACAATGTATCCTACAGATATCCAAGTAACCAACACACAGGCCAAAATTACCAGGTAACCAATACTGAAATCACATTTAGCAGGAAGCCCTAGGGCAACTTCTAGCGGAGAAAACTCCTGGCCACAAGGCCGACCCCTAAAAATTCATTGGTGCGGTTCGGAGATGACGCACATCTGCCACTGCTGGCTGCCCGGCAGAGGTATAGGAGGACGACATCTTCCTGCCCCCTTGCGTCCGGAACATGACGTCGCACTGCTGTGGAAAACCAGCAGGTAGATGATAAAGAGCACAAACAAACAAACAACCAGGTAATCAATCTTGGAACCACACTCAGCAGGGAAGCCCTCGGGCAATGTCTAGCGGAGAAAACTCCTGGCCACAAGGCCGACCCTGAAAGGTCATGGGAGCGGTTCGGAGAAGACACACGCCTGCCACTACTAACTCCCCGGCAGAAGTGCAGGAGGACGACATTTTCTTGCCCCCTTCCATCCAGAACATGCCGTCGCACTGCCGTGAAAAACCCAGTAGGTAGACGTTAAATAGCACAAACAAACAAGCAGAAAACATCAACCCGAGCTCGTTCCACAGGCATCAGCTTCCAACGGTCAGTAGCCATGGCATTTCAGCACAAAGTAGTGGGCGCTTTGGGTGTGGGTGGCTGAAGTCTTTAGGTCTTTTTGTGTTCGTCGGAGATATTACAGCAAAGGCATGTGGCAACCCGTCCCTGAATCGCCATGTAAGTGCCACAAATGAGAAAGAAGGCCACACATAATAAAACCAAGGTAGGTTACATACACATCGAGCTGATAAGCCTTCTTCTCCCAAAACTGTCGCCACATGACACCATAGTCGGACTTAAATCTCCTTTTCTTTGCACCTTGATGTTTCCTGGCCAAGCCAGCAACGCTAGGAGATAGACTATGCTGGCAATTCCAAATGCTCTCGCTTCGCTTCTGGGCGTCGAGCATCGACGAGATCAGGATAATCAAAGTAGACAAATAGTCGGGGGCAGCCTAAACAGGTGCTATGTAAGCACTAAGTATCACTGACAACAAACAGGCCAGGGCCCCTGACTATAGGGAGGACACAGCAAAGGGTAGCTAGATTCCTGTCTCTTCGACTAAAACCAGTTAGTTGCTTGGTTCCCCATTGCATTAATCGAGTAATGCAGCGCATCCAGCAAATACAGGGCGTACATTCACATCAAATACGGATCAGAGACAAGTCGTCGGCAGAGGCGGGTGGCTAGTTGCAGGTTGCAGCAAAAGAGAGACATGATCCATACGTGACCCAGAAGGGAGCCCAAGGTACCGGAACATACAGCAATCAAAAAGCCCCGAGGCTCGCTGTCCAAAACTTGTGGCCTTGGCTCTGGCCCTGGCCTTAGTCTGAGGATCTAGTCCCTCCTTTGTGGGGGGTGGGGATTCGAGGGGTCTTTTAGGGTAGAGACAGGGCAAAAAGAAAGAAGACAGAAAAGGGATGACGAAAGAGCCGAATTGACTTGCACATTCCTCATGTGTATAACTCATCACACACATCGAATCAACAGTACTGGGTAACACCCACATATCCGACCCAAGAGACCGAGTCTCGTCGCCATGTAACCGCTCATGGAGTAGGCAAATACTAAACCATGGGCCGGCGACCGTGGGCAAAGTACGCGCTCTTCCCAACTTCTAGCCCCGAAGCCTTCCCTGCCTTCCTGACTCTAGGCTCGACGCTAAAATCTAGTGAACCCTTCTCGTCCTAAAGCGCTGGCTTGCTTCCCTGCTACTGCCGCACCATGTATCCCCTGTTTCTTTGCCTTAGACTTGTCTTTCATTGCACCCCTTTTGAGAATGAACTTGTCCACAGCTTTGCTTCTGGGAGCTCGGCCAGTGAGCTGCCGGCCTCCCTAAAAGTCCGGCGGCATTGCTAGGAACGAGGGAAGGCCGGGGTAGTGGCCGATGTATAGACAATATGCTTGCTTGCGTACTAGGATTACATGGTCATGGTCATACATATATACAGCGCAGCAGCACAGTTATTTATAACCAAACAACTAACTGCCTGCTCGAGATACATTCCTCCCAAGACTCACACTTCCACAAAGCCGCTCATTTTGGTTCTTGGTTCTTGGTTCTTGGTTGTTCTTTGTCTCATTTCCTTTCTATTTGTGGCTCTTCTTGTATCGCCCTCCTTCTTTATTCACAGATATTTTCACAAGATCCTTCGACTACTTGCTACTACTTGTCACTCCTTCCCCTCCCCTCCCTCTCCCTCTTCCCACACTCTTTTGCATCTTGGTTTTTCCTTCTCTTAATATTTACACCGTACGCATAGAAGAGCCTCTTTCCCTGCCGCATATCACGAACAACACTACTACTACATTGCAAGGAGCCCACGCGTCCTGGTGCCCCCTCTCTTCGTCTAGTACACCCAACCGCTGCTTCCATATCCTCCTCACCTACTATTTTGGTCGTTCTTTTTGCACTTTCCGGTGCCCCATTCAATCGTTTCTGCTTTGACGCCTTTTACTCTTTGCCCTATCAGACTACCGTTCCCTATTTGCCATCACTCGCTCGCCATGTTCTCTTTCAAAAACACATTTGAGAGCAAGCCAAGCAGCGAAGGTCTCGCCAAAATCTTATCCACGCCATCCAGCATAGAATCTACTTGCAACTCGACCACATCTCACAAATTCAGTCACACAATCTCACTCTCTCGTCGACTGCTTAGAAAACTGGGCTACAAACGCTTCACGTCCAAGCCTTTACAAACACCACATGCCGGGAATCCATCCTATTCCTCTCCAGTCTGCAGTCTTGCCTCCGATGTCGTGGGATGGCCTTCACTGCCGCTAGAGCTTCAAATCGAGGTGATCAGCTATCTGGCTCTGGAAGAAAGAGTCCGATTCCGACAAGTTAGTAGAGCCTCCAAGCTTATTGTTGAGGCATCGCCCATTACTGTTATAACTACTACCAAGCCAGTGTCTTTGCTAGGAGACATTGTCATTGCTAGCATCATCGAACGCCATGCACCCTTCGTCAAGGTGGTCAATCTTGAATGGACAAGTTACTGCGGGCCACAGATGGCTAGAGTGATATTCTCAAAGTGCCATCGCCTTCGCTACATCCATCTGGGTCCCCGCTCGCACATTCTGTTTGAAAGTACTGGCCTGCCTCTTGATATGATCCATGAGTGGCTCAGCGCCAACAAACACGCTCTCCAAGCCTTCTCATATCCTTCACTCTCCAGATCAACACCTGTACAACTGCCAGTCTTGGCAAGCCTAGCTTCATTCTCTGGCACCAATATCGAGTCTCTCGAAGTGCCCATTTTGCCTTGGGAAAATGGTGCTCTCGAGCCCACGCCCTTAGTCAATACTATTGACGATGTCGCCCAAATCATCCGAGGTAGTCCCAAACTACGGAGGCTGGTGCTAGCAGCTGATAGCAAGAGCAACAATGACATTGGCGTAATAGCGGAAGCCATATACAACTGCTCTTCTCTTCAAGTCCTAGAAATGCGCCACTGTCTTCTTACGTGCGGCCATTTTGACACTATGCTTGGCACGAGCCAAAATTCTGATTTCCCAGACCGCGCCCCACTACGCAAGTGGAAGAAGCTGAGCCTGTCGTGTG
Source organism: Ceratocystis destructans (assembly GCA_038407095.1). Taxonomy (NCBI): domain Eukaryota; kingdom Fungi; phylum Ascomycota; class Sordariomycetes; order Microascales; family Ceratocystidaceae; genus Ceratocystis; species Ceratocystis destructans. Next base: position 58,693 of record JAXASZ010000580.1, read on the forward strand.
GTCCTAGTTCTGTCATTGACGATGCCTGCCTCATTCATCTTATTGGCCGCGTACCGGAGCTGCAATACCTAAAGCTAGATCAAGCAAAAGTCAAAACGTCTACTCTCAACAGCCTGCTTGCAACGACGCCGCATCTTCGTTTCCTCTCAATCTGCCCGCCCCATCCTTCAGCCGGTCAAGCAGGCGCTATCCTCCAAGATGACAAGCTCAAGTTGCCTCCCGGGCTGATTCACCTCGCCTTGCATGGATCGAAATACCACTCTCCACAAATGATGTCCCATATCTTGCAGCAAAGTACAATGCTGGAAACCATTGACCTTAGCTGCTCCAACACAGTCAGCGACAACGACATTGCTCATCTCGTTAACTTCGCTGCTCGACAGCCGCATCTTACGACTCACCCCGAAGCTACCCCCCACATGCGCCCGTCATTTATCACCGTTTCAGTAGCGGATTGCCCACGCGTCACATGGCAATCGGTGGTGAAGTGCATCGATCACAACCAAGACGTGTTTCGCCAACGATTAGAGTGCACGGGGCATGGGCATGCAAAGCACGGCCATCGCCTGTGTAACCACCCACCACTAGTACGTCTATTGGGACACTACGAGTGGCGTGTCAAGTTTGAGTCGCATTTCGCTTTTTGCTTAACACAGAACTGTGGCTATAAAATGTTGGAGGAGATGGCTGTTGACTTCAAGAGGTCTCTGGTAAGTGGGTAGCTTCAGGTAAGCATGATGAACAGTTTCAAATCTATGTACCATACAATACGTCTTTCAACATTAGAGATTGCAAAGCATATAATACCCAAATATCTCTTTTTCTTTCTCCCAAAAAAGAAAAAAAAGAAAAAAAAAGCAAAACAGTCATCATCACTTTCAGTTTTACATAACAGAGCAAATCTATGTTGTGCCCTGAAAAAATGGCCGCATACCATAGTGTGAGAGTCAAAAGGTGCGATTTATCTAACGGGAGCAACAGGGTTCAAGCAAAATACAAACAAGGAATAGTAGAGAAAGGGACAGGAGGATAAAAAAGGTCAGAACGGGATAGGAAGAGTTCCTAGTAAAAATACAGTACATAGTAGTCAACCGTCCCAAACGGGATGGCGATACAGAAGAAAGAAAGGACAAACAGAATAAAGGAGGTCTGGAGAAGACACGAGACAATAGGGAAAAGGAGAAATAAAGAAATAAAAAACCAAAACAAGGAAAAGGGGAAGCCGAAATCTGAAAGGGAACGACGCCGTCCGTTATATGAGTGTATATGCTCTCGGGAAAGGGCCCGTAACATCGATATATCGGGATAAGTTTACAAGATAAATTCTCTTGTCTTTCCATTCGTCCGTGGAAAGTGGGAAAAGGAACTTGATAAGAGATGGGTAGAGATAGGTGAGTTCAGATGAGGCACAAAAGAAAGAAGGATAAATAGTGACGAATCCCACGAGGTGCGGTATAAAAGAGCAAGGAAGAAGGTAAGTAGGTAGGTAGGTTCCCCAAGTCATGATAGATGTGAGACAAATGCGGTGAAAATCGGGCATTTACTCGCGAGAAACATCACGACCAAAGACCTTGGACTTGACCCAGTCGTTGATGACTAGAACACGGTTGCGGGCTGTCAAGTGGAGAAAAGAATGTTTGTTAGTTACGGACGAATAAGCGAAAGGAAAAAAAGAAAAAGAAACATCTGGATCAGAAAATGACTTACTGCTAAAGCACATGGACAGGTAGGCGGAGCGCCAGAAAAGGAACGTCATGCTACCACCACTGGCAAGGTTTCCGTTGAACCAGGGCAGATCAGCAACAGCCTTTTCGCTACCAATGTAGGCTAGCGATCCCTGGTGAGAGTACTTGAAGGGCTTGACGTCCTTGATACGGCGCAGCTGCTTCTCGGTGGCCTCGATCTCTTTGGAGATCTCAGCAGTGTTCCCAGGCTTAAGGTTCAGCGACGATGACAGCGCACGAACCTTTTCCTCCAGGGCATCGGTCTTTGCCATGTTGTTGAATAGGCGGGCTAGGAAAGAACCCTCCTGCGAGGCGACCTGGGCAGTGGGGGCGTAGCCAGCGACAGCGCAGTCACCAACAGCCCAGATATCACGAGCACCCTGAACAACCAGGTACTCATTGACAGCCAGACCACGACGCGAGTCTTTCTGGGCAGGGATCTTGCTGATCAAGTCACGGATGATGGGGCGGATGGCATTTCCGGTAGCCCAAACCAGAAGACCATAGGGGATGGTCTCGAGAACGGGCTTGCCATCGGGGCCATTGCTCTGGGCCTCGACGGCAGTGGGAGTGACGCGCTTGACCATGGTCTTGGCCTTGATCTCAATCTTCTCCTCGGCAAAGGTCTTTTCGGTGTAGTCAATCAACTGCTTGCTGAACATGGGCAGAACATTGGGCAGAGCCTCAATCAGAGTGACCTTGAACTTGGAGCTAATCTCAGGGATCAGCTTGCGGATGTCCTCCTCGAAGAAGTCCTGCAGTTCACCAGCAAACTCGACACCGGTAGGGCCACCGCCGACAACAACCATGTGCAGGAGACGCTCAATCTCCTCGGGGGTCTGGTCTTTGAATGCAGCGGTCTCGACGCAATCCATGATGCGCTTGCGGATCTCCTGAGCATCGTCAATCTCCTTGAGGAAGCATGAGTTCTCGCGCACACCAGGAATACCAAAAGTGGCGTTCTCGGCGCCAACACCAACAACCAGCATATCGTAAGGGACCTCACACTCGTTAGTAGTTCCCTTGATCTCAGACTGGTCACGGATCTTGACGACCTTGCGCTCAGGGTCAATGCTAGTGGCCTCGGCTTCATAGTAGTTGACATTGTGGCTCTTCCGGTGGAGGATAGAGCGGATGGGCTCCATGATGGAGCGGTGCTCAATCAGGCCAGTAGTGCACGAAGGCAAAAGAGGGGTGAAAAGGAAGAAGTTGCGGGGAGAGATAACGACGATGTTGTAGTTGGAGGTGTCGATGTTCTTGAGCAGTGAAACAGAGCCCCAGCCGGTGCCTGAAGCATAGAAGGAGTTAGTTAGTGGAAGCTAGATTGCAATTGATATGGAGGGCAAGCTAGGTGGGTAGGTGGGTAGGTAGGTAGGAAGGTAGGAAGGTAGGGAGGTAGGGAGATAGGTTGGTTGGTAGGTAGGTAGCATGGTAGCATGGTAGCTGGGTAGCCGGATAGCCGGGGAGCTATGCAGCTATGCAGCTATGCAGCTAACACGCTCTGGGCGGGCAACCAAACAAGCCTCGAACAGCAAACTAGCTAATGTAGCAATCAAGCTAGACTGTCGTATTCATATCACTGAGCCTTTTCTCATTATTGTACAGTTTGCACTTACCCAGGACAACCAACGTCTTCTTGGACGGATCGATTGGCTTCTGCGGAGCAGGGTGACGATCGTCGTAGATGACCCAGGCAGTGTAGCCCAAGCCAGCCAGAGCCGATATATACACAGCGCGCCAGGTCCAGCGGAGATACTTTCGAACCTTACCGACGGGCTTCTTGGGACCGGCCTTGTCGGAATAGCTACGAGCCAGTTGTAGCAGAGCGCCTGAGCGGGAAACGGCCGAGGCAGTGCCGCTGGACAAGGAAGCAGCGGCCAGAGGACGGAGAGCAGCACGAGAGCCAGCAGCAGCGCTGAGGGAGCGGGAAAGAACGCGCTGGGCAGCAGTGCGGTTCAGGCCCAAGAGAACTCTTGAAGAAGGAGTCATTGTGACAAGATTTTTAGGTGTCTTTTTTTTTTGGGTGTGAGGTTTTGGTGAGTGAGCGTAAGAGGGGTGAGGTTTGAGGTTTCGGAGGATGAGGAAAGGTTGACTCTTTTTTTTTATAATCAGCCGAGAAAAGAAAAAGAAAAGAGCCGCAAGGAACAATTAAAGACCACAAAGGGCCAAAGGGATGGATGGCAGATTGGAAGATTTGGGCAATGGACACAACAGCGAAAAGAAGAGGAAGAAGGGAAAGAAAAAAAAAAGAAAGAAAATTACGAGGAAAAGCCTTGGGGACGTGAGAATTTCTTATGGGGGCTAGTCACAAAGCAAAAGCAACTACTGGACCACTAAACGAAGTAACTACCGGATCACTACACCACACTACACTACACAAGAAAAATTCTGCTATCTCTGTTTTGCATTCTCTTACATACTGTCGCTTCACGATCCAGCTCCCAAATCGGAGCTGATAAGAACCTTTGTGGGCTAAGCTAGAGCGGAATTCTTGTTAATATTTCAAATAACAAGATACCTATAGCAATAGAGGGGGGGGGGGCTTGGTCTGGCCCCAAGCGTTAAGCCTTTAGTGGGATTGAGCTATGCACCAAAAGTAGGTAGATGGGGAATGAAAAAAGTGAAAAGAAAAGATACCAGTGGGATGCTTGGCAACAGCAGAGTCATTGGCCAGTAGAGAAGCACAGTTGGGAGTCGTGGTTTGAAGGGTTGTGTTGTGTTGATAGTTGAAAAAGCGTGTGTATCAAGACTTGATAAGTGAGAAGGCGGTGAGATGAGTTTTTTTTTTTTTTTTTTTTTTTTTTTTTTCCCTTTTTTTTTCTTTTTTTTTTTTTCCTTTCTTTCGTTTCATTTAAGACACTGAGTAAGCTTCCCATACAAAAACTGCAAGGCCCTCATCATAAAGCCCCCTTGTTTCCTTTTGAGCGCCCCCCCCCCCGCAAGCCTTCTTGCTTTTTTTTCTTCTTTTTCTTTGCCTTTTGGCCAAATGAGACTGTTTCCATGTTTCCGTGGTCTGGCACCATTAGTGTGTCTGTTTTTTTCTCTCTTTTAGGGTTCTAGTGCTCAAAGCCAAGCTCCCCCGTCGTGCCGGTGTTGGCTAGATTAACCCTAAAGACTATCTTGATGCCGTTGATTGGTGCTATTTCAGACAAGAGCTTCAGATTGACTTGATTTGAGCTTGAGCCTCATTTCTGTTCTCTCTCTTTCCCTTTCTTTCTCATCCCAAAAATCAGGCAAATGTGACTATGCAAAAACTGATCAGCACTATGTTGCAACCACAGCATTTGTTCTCTATCAATGCGGCTAGCGGTGTTGAGAGCTCGTGACCCTGCTGCTGACCTGTTCGTCTTAATGATTTTTTTTAACGTCTTGGTCAGTGTCAGTATTGTTCCTTTATCAGCACCACCGCCTCTACCTAGAGGTGAGGATATTTCAAATCAACCCAAGGAAAACTCTAATTTGAATCCTGCCAAAACTTCCGCTTCCCCGTTGTGCTATCCGGTGGATGTTTGACTCGGGGTTCAAGATTCCTCTGCGAAGCAAGATTCCAGGGTCAGCAACCTCATAGCAACCCTTATGATTTCAAGGTCACGTGTACGACGGAGTACAACCCGATGGTGTCCCGATAACCCTACCAATCGTCGTTGCTCCACATCCGATCAGATCTTGAAACTCGCATGAGAACTAGGTGAAACAACGCACATCATGTTGCTTGCATCAAGCCGACATCATTTCCAGCAACAACGAGACAGGCTCCTCGGAAAACTCCTGGAAGCTACTTGACTTGTGACAAGGCTGCCTTTCGGTTGCACTGGTGACAGTGGTATTTATTTGACTGGCAAGGTTTCAGCACCTTTTTGCCTGATGCTCCTTGGCTGAAGGGCGCGCCATGATTCTTGCATGAGAAGGGCCTGGACTCTGCACATTTGCTCCAAGGGCTCAAGGCCCTGCAAGACCAGTCAAAGTTGGGCATCGCTGACTGGCTGGCCTTCTCTCAGCCGCTGTTTGCGAGCCCATACGTTGATGCAAATCACGGGGCTACTGCTTGACTGGCTTTGATCGGATGGAGAGTGCAGTTAGGATGAATTTTTTCTTTCTTGCTTGATTAACGAGGGCGGTGCGTTAGCCGAGTTTGGAGGAGAGGGTCTTCTCTCCTTGGCCTACGATGGCGAGATTTGGAGGGGGGGGACAGAGAAGAGAGACGGACATAGGAAGGGCGACAAAGAGCCCTGCCGGTGCCAAAACTATGCCCTCAAGCCTTGCTCCCATTTCTTTCCCGCTATGCCTCTTCTGGGTTAACCTGCTGGCAAACCGCAGGCGACTGAACTTCGTCGTTCTTCCAAAAAGGAAACGTCGAGGGCCTGCCAAGGCTGCAGGTGTTTTGACTCGCGTGGCCTATAGAAGCGCCAGAAACCGGAACTAGGTCTTGGCTTGTTGCATAACGCTCCATGGTTAGAGCATACGAACAAGAACAGGCGAAAAAAAGTAGACTCGAATAGATAGACGGATCCGCCGTAACCCTGTAGCCAGTGCGCGCAAGTTGTTTGAAATTGGCTGAACAAGCCTCGGATGCTGGGCCGCGGAGGGAATTTTACACTGGCAATTTATTCTTCTTATTAATCCGCTGACTAGGAACATGAGACTTTGAATTGTCATCTACGTATCACGAATGACACAACAAGCCTTCCATGGTCGTTGCTAGCACAAACAAAACAAGATCGGATCGCCGGCCGGGGTTCTGCGTGAATGCCGGATTATAGGCTAATAGCACCCATAGGGGCTTTCCTGACTCAATTCGTGTCTTGTATTTTGCATCTGGCGTCTTCCCGAGGCTAGTGTCTAGCATCCAGTATCTAGTGTAGATTACACAGGCCTCTTTGGGAGGGGCCACCCTTTTTGGAGTTGGCTTCAGGACGGTTTCAACTGCTGCGGTGGTTTAACCGTGTCTTGTGCGTCGAGCCTGCCTGTTTGCTTTGTTTTCGATGAGGCCTAATTCACGATCTTGGATCACGGTAGTAATCAAGTGGGCAGTGTATCTGTCGAAGAAGCACCAGACGTTTGGCGTCCACGGCCAGAGCAGGGACCATGCATCTCAGAGCGAGGAGAACAGACAAACAGGCGATCTTCAGTGATGGCGGTGATGATAATGACGACGACGACGAATGCTACACCGCGGTGGGGGAGGGGGGAGAGGGGTTGAAACCGGGCTTCGCCATGTGCATGCTGCTGGCCCTTTTAGCGTTGCATCGCTACCATCTTGCTCTTATTTCCGGCGACAGAGCCCTTCTTCTTCTGCTTTATGTCTATATAGCGTTGACGGCGAAGGACGTTGGCAGGCCTGCGTCGAAGAGGCTAGAATCTTGACCACAGGCTTGGCAATGGCTTGGCAAGAAGTTGGTGAAAACAACAAACAGCAACATGAAAACAAAAGACGCAGAACTTGCAAGCCAGGAAACAATAGCAGCAAACAGCAACAAGACCCACTCGTTGGTCGACGGCGAGCCCGTAATGCTAAGCCAACTGACTGCCCTGGAACTTACCGAGAGTAGAAGAGGGCGATGCAACAGCGTTGGATCGTAGGCCCCCCTCAAACCTCTGACACTGCTTAGCAAGGAGTGGATTGCTCTTCCACCTCCTCTGCTCTTTTTCTCGGTTCTGGATTCCGTGCATGGGCATTGCATGTCCCACCTTTGGTCCTTCTCTCGTCTGGAACCCCTGCTCACGATCGCGATGAAACTAGATGAGACAAGGACTGGGATATAGAATTGTTTTTAGCATAGTTTAGCGGGTAGTTGGGAGTAGAAGGAGAGCGATTCTTGGTTTGAAGTTCTTGCTCGCTTCCCACTCTTTTTATCTGAAATTCGCCTTTATTTTGCGCCGTCCATTTCATTTGACCGCTGCAGTTTTAATTTTTATTTTTATTTTCTTAAATTTCTCTCGGGTCGGCACTTTATGAAGCATTAGACTTGGAGGTGGACAGATAGGCATGACGTGGGGAGGGGAGGGAGGGGGAATGGAGTCGCGTATAGTGCAGAAACAACGGGGAGTGTGGAATTCAGAGATTGAATATCCATACGTGCGCTGTAGCAGTAGTCTTGTCTTGAGATGCTAAAGTATATTCAGGCTCAGGTGTATACAGGCGTCGGTTTGACGGCCTCTGGGCACGTATAAGGAAGCTGTAATCCAATAGTAGGCCAGCCATGTCAAGGCCTGGGGCACGAGGAATGAAGAACGTCTCCTTTTTATTTATTTTCGTTCATTTCTGTTCATTTGCTTTCATTTTATTCATTTTTATTCTTTTCCTCATAGCCTCCGCAATGCAATCAATGGCCAGGAGGAGCAATATGCTCAGTGGAGGAACAGGCACATAATTGCTAGCGTGGCGAAATGGCCAGAAGCGCAGCAAATCCAGGCCTGTGTGTGCCTGTTTATACATGCCCACTCTAAGCCCTCCATTTTTTTCTTTTTTCCTTCTCCTCTGGCCTGATGATTACTCGATTTCGATTTCATCTTGGGAAGGCCTTAGCGGGTCTGACTGGGCCAGGCTTCCGATCGGGATAGAAAAATGCATGGGGGGAAGCATATCTGAGATCCTCAGATTTGGACGGGCTTCTTGGTGTGTTCTACGACTGGGGAGGGGGCGCTGATGAGAAAAGAGGGCACCGGGGGGGGGGGGGGGGGGGGGGGAG
>JAXASZ010000871.1:0-66822 GCA_038407095.1 Ceratocystis destructans
GGGTGGTGGTGGGGGGGTGGGTTTTGGGGTCTGTGTGTGTATGCTTGTGTGTGTGTATGTGTAATTGAAGGACTGTAGCTGAGCTGAAGAGCACTATGCATGTATGGGGTAGCTATTAGCTTAGCTTGACACCGTATAGGAAAGACATGTATGTATGTGTGTTGGAGAAGTGGAAAGGGGGTGGGGGCGTGTATGCCACGCAGTAAACAAAGTGTAAAGAGGGTAATGGCGTCTCGTAGAAGATAACGTCAGAGAAGCACGGGCAAGACTCGCTATCGACACAAATCTAGCCGCCCCTTGTGCTGCAATCCTGCGCTGCTGTCCCTTTGTTTCCGTCTTACTGATGTGATAGTGTCTCTCTTTTGAATCTAGGGCTTCTCGCCCATAATTAAAGCCAGTTGAATATTTTACTTCTCTCCCTCACGTTGGCCAGCGCAAACCAGCTAGGCTGGATGCGCAGCAGTCAGCAGCATCTGATGCTGGTTTCTAGGCCATGTATGTAGCTTCAAGCCACAGTCAAGGAAGGCAGGAGAAGGAAGAAACAAAAATAAATCCAATAAAAGCAGTTCATCAGTTGTCGGTGAGCACTGGCCTTGGCCCAGGGCTGATGTAGCCTAATACAGGTGAAAAGAGGCAGATAATGCTCGAGTGTATGCATCGGAGATGCCTCCGGATCTAGACATGCAATCTCACGACGTCTTTGCTTTTGGGCGTCTGCATGATACGCAGCCACATGCACGGGAAGGCCTGCAAGCTCTCAGCTTGCCATTCTATGCTTGTACTTCGCATCCTTAGCCGAGGTAAAGAGACAGACAAAGAGGCGTTGATGTGCCTTGGTGGTGGCGAGAGTTTTATGAAGCCGCAGATTGTAGACCATAGTAGATAGCAGCTGATAAAAGCTCACAAAAAGCTGTACGCGTGGGAGTGTCTCAAGAGCTGAGTGATAGTCGCCTGGTTAGCTATAGACATGATTAGAAAAAGCAAGGCGACGACATATTGGCCGTGATGTGTCAAAACCCCGTACAGCTATACATCTGGATGACTACGGTGAACTGAGCATTCAGCACTCACCCCTGTTGTCTACCTTGCTGTCTCTCCCACCAATGACTCAGAAAGAAAAACATTAATTCCATTTTACGCTGGCTTGGTTAGGTGATTGAGTATATATATCGGCGACAGCTGCTGCTCATGTATACTACTTTCCTCCTACTCATCATCGCACCATCACAGCTCACAACACTCCGCCTCGCCTCGCTCCCATCACAAAAGACCCAATTGCCGACCATCCAAGTTCACTGGCAGTAGAAAATACCCAGCACAACTGCAAATATGGCGGCTTCAAGTATAGCGAAGGCCTTTGGCGCTTCTATAGCCCGACGGCCCCTTATCCCGATTCGCCACTACCGCTTCCTATCTCAGCTGACTTCACCTGTCACTGCAGATGTATCAGGTCCCCTCCCAGCTAATATTGAATCCTCTTATGACACAAAAAGTTCCGGCTCCGTGGCCGCTAGCGGCTCGAAAGCCGTGCCAGCACCAACCTTGCCACAGCCACCAGCCCTCCTCCCTCTAGAGACGCCCAAAATAGAAGTCTCGCTGCCGACTACTATCAAGAGCCCGCTGGAGCATCCGGACCAGTTTTGGCGCAAGATTCCAATGTGGAAGAATGTCGGCACACAAGAGTTCATAAACTACCGTTGGGGTGTAAGTACAAGCATCTGACCGAACAAGCATGATATCATGTGTGTATATGTGCATATATATACATACATACATACATATATATATATATATATATATACATATATATGCTCGCCACGCTATGTATTCGTGACTCGAGTCCTCAGGTGCTCCTTCGAGGCGCCAGTCTTAGCCCTTTAGGCTGGCTGACTTCGAAGGCTGCAAGCCTCAAGACTCAGTTGCTGGCATAGTATCCCCTTCTCATGTTCCACAAATCTACTTGCTGTAGCCTAATGTACAACTTACTAACGTGGCAAAATATGTTTTCATCTACATCAGACGGCCAATGTTGTACAAGGCAACCCTAAGCTTCTCAGGTTCCTAACTTCAACACTCCCACCGACTCTGCCGAGGGTGCCTAGTCTGCCTGGCGCAGCTCAAGCCCCGGATGGAGCAACTGAGACTCGTGAAGAGCTCATAGAAGACATCTTTGCTGGTATCTCAGCCGCCACTATGGCTATACGAATGACGTGAGTAGCCAGGATCTTGGCATCCGCCTTCCCCGATTTCACTGCGTCTCAATCTTGCTGACCCCCATCCTATTGTATACAGCCCCTATGTCCTTAGTCGTATCGACTGGACGAACCCTCGCCAAGACCCAATATTCCGCCAGTTCATTCCCACCAAATCCAGCATGGTGGCGGACCACCCAAAACTGACCTTAGATTCCCTACACGAAACATCCGACTCGCCGGTCAAGGGCCTCGTGCACCGGTACACCGATAGGACTCTTTTCCTTCGTAAGACCATCCGTTGAGCCAAACTCTGCCTCCCCCTCCCCCATGACGTGGATTCCCGCCGGATGAGGCACCACCAGCTAACCTATCTCCCAATGCCAGCCACTTCCGTATGCCCCACGTATTGCATGTTTTGTACGCGCTCCTATGCCGTGGGCGCAAACACCGAGCAGGTGACCAAGGCCTCCCTTAAGCCCACGCGATCGACCTGGGAATCTGCTTTTTCTTACATAGAAAACACAACGACGCTGCGTGATGTTGTGGTTTCTGGCGGCGACTCATACTACCTGCAACCCGACCACATTGACATGATTGGAGACCGCCTGATCTCGATCCCGCACATACGACGTTTTCGCTTCGCGTCGCGCGGCATGGCTGTCAGTCCAAACCGCATTCTGGACAAAAGCGATCCATGGGCCGATGCCATCATCCGTGTGGCCAAGAAGGCTCGTCGTGCCGGCAAGCACATGGCGCTGCATACGCACTTCAACCATCCCAACGAAATCTCGTGGATCACGGAGATGGCGGCCCGGCGATTGCATGAAGAGGGCGTTACAGTACGAAACCAGTCTGTACTTCTCCGTGGCGTCAATGACTGTGTCAAGACCATGGGAACCCTCATCCACAAGCTTGCAAACAACAACATCTTCCCAGTAAGCAACCTACCTCTTCTTTCCTACTACTTTTGCAGCAACACCAACTAACAGGCCTCGCTTCACCTAGTATTATGTTTACCAGTGTGACATGGTAAAGAGCATTGAGCACTTGCGCACTCCCCTCAGCACAATAATCGACATGGAGGCATGTCTCCGGGGCTCCATAGCGGGCTTCCTCATGCCTCAGTTCGTCATTGATCTACCCGGCGGCGGTGGCAAGCGCCTTGCCTCAACCTACGAGACATATGACGCTGCTACCGGAAAGTACACATATCTAGCCCCGTCGGTGACAGGCCGCGGCAAAGAGAGCAAGATCTACGAGTATTACGATCCGCTGGGAACAATTGGAGCAGTGCGCGGAAGCGGACTGGGCAGGCTACTGGTGCAACAAGCACCTGCCGCATGAAACAGGCAACGAGCAACGGGTGAATGGTGGTAGGTGATAAATGATAGGTGATGGATAGATGAATTATGATGAGTGAGTGATTTTGGCTAGATCACGAATTACAAGTACTTGGGTATATCTTGGTTTTCGATTTATTTCTTCTACTTAATATTAATACTGTTCTCATGCTTTTTGCCCATTGCGTCACTCTGAATGTAAACACAGTCTCTCTTTCGCTCCGCCCCCAAGCAAGTCCCTAGTACACACGCGGCACACGTAAATGAGCCCCTTCTCAGATTACTCTTTGTCAAAACTTCCAAACTTAGACCGGCGTTTCATTCACGGTGTGCAGAGCTCACCCCCAGAGCCCAGTGATACGCGTACGGCATATGCAACTCCCCCTCTCCACCCGCATACGAACGGCCACATGAACCTTAAGTAAAAAGACCGTAAGTCGCAGTGCCTGTATGCACGCGGAACAGATACGAACGAGGCTGCAGGACGTCTTCTTCACACAGTCTTTGCTGCTTTGTCGTGCAAAGTCTAGTCTCGCACGTATGCATCCTTTGGCCAAAATGCCGAAACAGATACCACAATGCATGCAATCTTTTGGGCCTTTCCCTCTGCCCTTGCCCTTCTTGCCCTTCCTGCACATTCAGGCAGATTAGAAAGACGTGCTTGCAGGGCTTCCTCTTTGTCTCCTCCCACCAATCTTCGTCGCACACAAAGCCCGTCGCCGGATATGTGCGTCAGGCTGTTCGTATCCAACAGGAACTAGACCTTTTTTTGCCCTTGGCCATATACCGGCCCAGCAAAAGGGACTCCAGCAGCCATGGTGAGTCAGCTTCAGATAAGCATGTTTCATGTTTATACCAAGGACCGAGAAAAAGCACAAGAATCAACGGTGCAAAGATCAGAGACAAGATACTTTCCTTTGTATTTCCCTCCTTTTGTATGTGGCTGAGTCTAGGCGTCTATAGAAGCACTCCACATCACATTTTGAAACGGTTGTCTTCCCAATGTTGCCCCCTTGGTGAGACAGTCTCCGTCATCCATCATGATGCAGAAAAAGACCTGCAGAACCGGAGGTTGAGGACAGACAGCTCGACGTTCCGTGTAATATCCCGGGCTGAACCTACCTACATCCCAGAAATAGGGTTAATGGACCACATAACCTTAGGATACGACAACAGTTCAACAACGGCCTGTGCACACCTATTTTCACGCACAGAGAAACGGCTATGAGGAGGCGAGCCCCGAGTTGCAAGAGAGGCCTGGGTTGCAGTGTAACAGCACGGAGTAAGTACCATGACCATATGCTGCAATGCTTTGGTGAAGTCTGCAGAAATGTCTTCTTTCTGTGCGGTGCAGTGGGAATGTTGCAGTTGGCCAAGGTCAAACGAGAAGCACAAAACGCCCAGCAAAGGCGGCAGCGCCCAACCGATAAATCTGGTCTTTCATAAAAAGGGAGAGGGGCGAGCTGTGACTTGGTGTCTTGGACAGGCAAGTCCAGGAGATCAAGGCGGTAGCACACTACGGGTTTCGGTTTCTTGCGTTGCATATGAGATGCCAAGATGCATTACGACTAGGCCCCATAGTCAAGCGCCCTGTCTAACCTTTGTCTGGAACCTTGGGCCAGGAGAGCGAGCGAGGCTTGGGTAGCTGCGAAGAAATATACTCTACTGTTTCTGCTAGTACTACCTTATGTTATGTTTCCTACATGTTCTGCTTCCTTCTTCCTTCCCTCCCTCCTTCTTTGGCATCTGAGAGCCCACGCGAAGGACGCAAACGAGAAGAAAAAAAGAAGATAGCTAGAAAACACGGACCCCTACGAAGCCTTTCGTAGCCCTTCTAGCCTGTCCTTCTCAGCCTCTTTTTTTTGCCAATGATTCATGGGCTCATATTTGGCATATTCTAGCGCCAGGGACCACCCACGTCTAAACCCCCTGAACCATCAAAAGCAGAAGGGTGGGTGGGTGGCTCTTGTTAGTGGCTTGCTTTGCTTGCCTTCCCCTTCCTTGGGATGCCGTGTTATTCGGCGAGCGAACAGCCGTGGTTTTCCCTTTTCTTGTTGTTATGAAAGTGCAGGATCTCCGGACTGGATGACAGGAGAAGAGAAGGTAGGGGAGAAAGGTGTAGGAAATTATGGCCGTTTCTTTAGGAGATAGGTAGGCATAAAGTGAACAGACTTAGGACGAACTAAAGGCAATAGTTGGGCGATCAGATCCCTTATATGCAGGTTGCAATGCATGCGTGCGCTAATGCTTGCATAGCATTTGCTGTCGCAAAACCTTTGCTGTGCCCGCTGTTTGTTGAGCTAAGGAATATCCTGTCTTTTTTTACTCCCCTAACAGGGGAGATCAAGTTTACATATCGCAGCATCATAGCGGCGAGCGACGAATAAGCAAGATAGGTGGACATGTGCACAACACAAGACAGCATAATGCAACACCACACCACCTGTACGAAGCCCCCCGGATACCTGCATAGCCGTTAGTCCAAGATTAATAATAAGACCGCAAACTGCAGGCCAGTGAAGGAATAAGAAGGGTGAATCCGGACGCTGAGTTGCTGTATGTACGAGGAAGTCGGGTGGACGCTTCGAGAGTTTACGAGAATGGAGAAACTCCAGAGGACTCGTGCGGCTTTGCTTCCGTGGAAGTGCCATGTTTGTGTGCTGAAGGTCGTGTCCTAAGTCGAGAGTAGAACAAGAGGAAAGTTTTAGCCGGCTGGTACATAGGGACTTGAGAGTTATGCGTAGTAATAAGAGCTACGGTTGCAGAGTTACAAAGTTACAGTTATATGTGAGTCGCAATATAAACAAGACAGATGAAACCACGTATGGACAGACTCGCGGGTTGATGCTTCTGGATTTGAAAGAGGGGGGGGCAGGAGCCAAGTCCTGTTTCTGAATGATACATATGAGCTGGTCTGTGTTTTTTTTTCCTCTTCATTTGTATAGTACTTGGTTAGTTGGTTTGGTTGATGACCGGGCCCTTGCGGCTAGTAGCATGCAGCCAGTCATGTTATGGGAGGGATGAGGGATAGGATATTGAGAGGTTAATTTCCTCGAGATCAATGCTTCTTTTTTTTTTCGTTTCCTTGCCCTCGGTGTACCACCCACTGCTTGCGCTTCCCCTTCCCTTCTTTGCCCATTCCTTCTTCGTTCCCCCCCCCCCCCCCCCGGCCTGTGGTAGTGTCTTGTCTTGATGAACATCATACATCACATTTAATGCTTGACGAGGGAGGCATCGTGTCTTGCAATCCTCGTGCTGCAGCGGGTTTCTATAGTATGGTCAACGATGGCCAGCCACCCAAACAGTTGCATCTCATCAATTCGTTGGCTCTCCTTCATGAGAAGAAACGAAAATGTCTCTTCTTAATCACATTTTGAAGGGGGCGACTTGCTGCGAGACAAAACGGGTTGATATGGACCAGACTAGGTACATAAGGGCAAGGGTTGCGGGAGGACACCAGTCAACAGCTGCAAGTACATAACGGCTAACATCTGCCCTGGATAATGTATGGCGAAGGGTTAGAGATACCTGGACCTGGAGCTTCTCTGCTATATATATGCGCCTATAACACGCATAAGGAGCACCGGGGTGGTTGCGCTGCTCAACCCTCAAACATGCAGTTACCGTTTTTTCTCTTGCATCAGCTGAAGAAGGCAGGTGGTACAGTTATTCACTTGGCTGGTGGTACGGCCGGATTTAGAAGGGGCTAGAGGTTTTTTGTTAGTAGCGAAGAACAAATAGAAGGAGAATGCAAATGTGAATAAACGGGACAGTTGCTTGTTAGGAAAGGCAAAGGTCAGACGTGGCTTGCAGGTGTCGCGAACGAAGTAGTTGCGTTTCTCTTTTTTTTTTTTTTCTTTTTTTTTTCGGGTTTCCGTCTGATCTGCAGGTGTCCCTTCCTTGCGAGTTGGCGTTCTTTCCACTGCTCTTCACTTTACCTTTTCCGAGGGTTAGACTCACAAGAAGCAGGTGCGAGTATGTGCATATGCTGGTTAATGCATGTATGTGTGTATGTGAACATTATATCTAGAGGGGTTGCTTTCTATAAACCCGTGTATCTACCTACTATTGCTTCTTCCGCTCTGCATACTTGTTTCTTATATCCCTCCCTACCCCCTTTGCACAACTATTTTCGGGCTGTCTCTTACCTTTGGTCTTTTATTTTCTCTGTCTATTGCTTTTCCCATCGCCTCTTCCCTTTTCGTACTTCTTGTTTTGTCGGTGCTGCTTTCTCATTTCACCCTGATTTACGCTCTTCTGCCCAGTGCTGTGCTGCTGTACACTATTGGCAAATCCTTGCTAATTTGCTTCTGGGAGGCAAGCAAGAGACTGTGCACTAAGAAACTACAAATCTATAGTGGCACTCGCATTGAATCCCATTAATTCGACTTCACTGGCAAGTCCAAGTCCAAGTCCAAGTCCACGTCTAACCTTGCCTTCCCTCCAAGGCCATCATCCAAGGCATCCGACCGCCTGTCCGTTCGCCCTACACTCACTCTCCTCTCGCTTCTTGCTTTCTTTTGCCCGCAAGGGGACGCCAAGAAACGCTCTGTGATTCGGCCTTGGCCCTGGCCTTCTGGAGCTTCTTTGCGGCTAGCCCTAACACGGCCGTCCGCGCGAATAAGACGGTAAGAAAGCGTGCCAGCGAACCAGACTTTGGTGTTTTGTGGAAGAAGGCAGTCTGTTGCTGCGCTGTTACCGCCCCATCATTAGTGGTATAGTGGTCCTGAAGGACCTGCTGCAATTTCTATTCTTAGTCTATCCAAAGTATCTAGTTGTCGAGAGAAAATTGACAAGGCGGACTGAGCAACAAAAGCAGACGAAGGCGCCAACTCTGGTTTCCTGCAACTTCCTGTCTTTTGTTATTCTTGCTGCGTTTCTGTCTTTTGGCGTCTGTTATGGGAGATGGGCTATTGGTTGCCCACAGCTCATTCTCAATCTCTTGCTTGACTCTTCTTTCAATACTTCCTGTCCCTTGCAACGGCACAGCACCCTTCGCCTAATTCCAGCCTATTACGCGCTATATCAGCAACATCTCACATGCTTGTTTACTTGTTCACCTGTTACAGCCATATGTTCATTGCCCCTAGTTAAAAAGGAGAAAAAAGAAAACACAAGAAGAAAAAAAGAAAGCGACAATTGCACATTACACCTCAAGTAACAGCCGTCAGTCGCTGCCAATCTTAAGTTTTTAGGGCTTAAGCTCAACAGCCACTATCACTATCACTATCACTGTCGACTTGGTTTTACGACTGCACCAGCAACGAGCCAGCCCCTAGCGCTCCCCTCCTCGTCTCGCCTCTTCTTACCCTGCCCTAACTGACAGACAGGAATCTAACAACGACAGACTGCAAATCTTTTCCTATATTGGCCTGTTACAGATTTGCGAGGCCGTTCCTTCGATTTCATCTCTAGTATTTGCTCTGTTGTGGCTAGAGAATAGAATACAGCGGCTATGGCAGTTGGATTGCTCACCAAGACCCAGGACGCTTCTCGCAGTAGCGACAATATTAGTCGTAGCAATAGTAGCAGCACGCTAGCTGCGCAGTCTACCACTGCCACCACCACTGATAACATGGTAGAATTCGCAGGGGAAAACTCGATCACAAGCACAGGCCTGAACAAAGAACCCCCACATGATGAAGACCTCACAGGGTTGGATCTAGAACTCGAACGCGAGCTTGGTCTCTTTAGCCCCGAAAAAAAGAGCCGGCAAAAAGGTGTGGTGGTGCCGCATCAGACGAGCATGCATAAGCCAGGTATTGAGACTTCACCTGCTCTGGCTGTGGCTATGACCAGGGCTGGGAAGTATCATCTTAGGGCCCAGGCCCGGAATAGCAGCGACAAGGACCCTGTGCACGATCTCGGAACAGCACAACCATACCTAGAATCTAGAGCTAAGACAAAAGCCAAGACAAAAGAAACAGCAGAGTGCAGCGAGAAAAGAGACTCAATCGCAGAGGCAAAACGGGAGATGCAAACATTTTTATCTCCTGCTGCACCCGTAGCCAAGGCTCCCTCGAGACTTACAGCGTCTAGCCAAGCAGCAGCAACAGCAAGAGCAGCAGCATCTCAGCCAGGGGCAGGAAAAAGAGAGCCTCTGTCCTTAGCACCGGTTTTATCAACAGCAACATCACTTGTCTCTACACCCGTACCTCCCTCTTTATCCTCGCCCATACTACCCGCACCCCCATCCCCAGTCCCAAAACCTTCGTCCACTAGGCGAGCGTGGTTCCAAAATAGACACAAGCTCACTACTGCTGCCAAGTCCAAGTCTGGAAAACCTGCTTTCCACCGCCAACTGTCGACTTCACCTTTACTGTTGTCTCTTTCCTCTTACTCTTCCGTTTCCCCCACCGCCACAACTACTCTTACGTTTCAGCCTTCGTCCCCGTCGTTGTTTTCTTCTTATTCCTCGCCGACTTTTGCTTCAGCCACATTCAGCTATTACAACAAAAGCAAGAGGAATAGGCAGCTAAAAAGGCGATCTCATTCTAGTTCCAGCATCACTACTACCAACAAGAGATATTCCTTGGTGCCCCAGGTCCCTCCGCTGCCATCTTCCGTTTTGGCTTTGAGGGCAGCGACGCCAGGAAAGCCCGGTGCTGAGACCTCAACACCTCCTTCAACCACTGATCTTTACACTGATATCCCGACTCCCACGCCACCGCCGTCCTCACCTCTTCCGTCCCCTCTGTCCCGCCCCCCACTAGAACAGCCCGGACTGCGCTCGAGTTTGCAGCTGCGCCAACAGGACGACGGTGTAGTCCACACAGAGCAGAACGTCGCCGTAAGTTTTGGAGCTGATCCGGAGGCTGCGCATTCTGGTGTATCTTTTCTTGACGCCGAAAGTTGCGCTTTCTCCACTACTTCCACACTCGCGACAAAAACCGGTGTTGTCGATCATTTCCCCTGCCCTCCTGCCGAGAAGAGTATTAGCACGATTTCCGGGCTGGAAGGCGACCAAGCCTCTATAGAAGACGAGAAGATACACAAGGCTGGCAGCAGAACAAACGACAGTGCATTGACCTTGACATCAGCTGTCGAGTCAAGCCTTGGCCTTGCAGCATCCCGGTACCGCAATTTGTCCGTAGTATCTACACAAACCGCCATCACAACCGTCTCCGAAACTCCGGACTTTGACGACAGTGCCAGTCTGCTTACTGTTGGCGAGCCTTTGGAGGTTTTCACTGCAGCCACAGCTGTGCGTGCAGCCCCTGCCCGTGCCGAGGTCATTAACGTCCGTCGGCCTGCTACTGCTACCTCTTGCTCTTCATCCGGCTTGCAGACTTCTGTTGGTGGCTCTGGCGTGGGCCATCGCATAATTACTCCCAGTCACGGTTCAGAAACTGCAGCAGCTTTGATAGCCAAGCCTGCAGCCCCGGCCTCAACCACCATCTCGACCCATATATCTGAAGCAGCGGCCCCCAAAATCGCCATGCGACGCAAGCAGCCCCATGGACTGTCGTTGTCCAATTCGCATCTACCAGCGTCACTAGCCCAAATAATTTCGCCTGGCACTTTGAAATCAGAGTTCAGTCCTCAGAATCACCATCATCATATCCGTAATCATACTATTCCAACCTCCATAATATCTCCTACGATGCTCGATGGCCTGTCTCCGGCCTCCAACTGCCACACAGTTCCGCCAGCTCAGCTTTCGGCCAAAGAATTCGGGATGCTTCCACCCACGATCCAGCGCAAAGTACGTACCTTTTTCTTGATCTTCCCAATGCGTCTGCAAATCCAACCGTTTTTTCTTCTATTTTCTTCTTCCTTTCTTTCTTCTCCTTTCTTTTGCCATATTTTATCAAATGTGCCATCTTCTCTTGTCTGGAATTGGTGCGAAGCATGGAACACCTGGTGTTAGTGCAGCCTGTCTCGCCATGCTTTGTGCTTTTTATATCCTGCGTGTATTCCATTCAATATTTGCCATTTATTGTTCTCAATCTCGCTGAATTTATTCCCTGTCGCATGTTATCAAAGCATACAAACCCAAGGTCTCCCTATTTCTTCTCCTGTTGTCCTCCCCCTAGCTCGATACGAGAGGGATACCTTTATCTCCCTGCTGGCTTTTTTATATCCATTCTTACCGAAAGTCTTATTGTTGATGGTGTGAGTTGGGGAACCAATGAGAAGATGACGTTTGTGATGGAGTTAGTTTTCTGTCTTTAGCTTCGCTACTCGAGCACTTCTTTTTCTTCCAACCTCAACACAGTATTCTTCCGCCAGCTAGAGGTTTGGAAAATCACGAAAGAGCTCTCTTCAATTGGACATTACTCCCCTCCCCGTCAACGTGTCACTAAAGCTAGTCCACCAACGACGTTGTCTCACTAAACATTGCATTACTCCAACAATACCTATTCCAAAGCTAGCATCTTTTCCTTCTTTGTTGAAGAGAGCTCCTTCGATGACGATGGCTTGGTGGGGAAGGTGTCGAGCTTTGCGTTTTGATCTCTCCTGCTTCATGGAGCAAGTGATTTCCATTCATCGTCTTATAAAATCCCATGGTATCGTCACATACCCTTGCTTTCAGGGCCAATGTCCTGTGTGGTGGAGGCATTGTGACATTGCACGTGTTTCCCTTTTGACTTACGGACTTTGATTTTAGTTCAGGCCTTCTTAGGATAACCTCGATAATAGTCTCTGTGGGAACCTTGTTGCAAAGTAGAAGCACTCACCACACTGTCCGTTGTCAGGCGTGGAAGAAGGCCCGAGGCCCCTAGAAAGCCTGCCGATTGCTCTTTTGACAGTCAGATCTATTTCCTATCTGGCTGCATTTGAACATCGCCGTGGATAGTCTCGACAAATATGTTTCCCCATTTTCTTCCTTCTTTGTTGCGAAACTTCATGTCCGTCAATCAATCATCCTTCTCGCGATCTGCACTGCACGATACAAGACAAGAATGAGCAACGGCAAAGCGCAACGGCAAAGTGCAACATGTGCTGCCCTTCTCTCTCTCTCTCTCTCTCTCTCTTCAGTCCCCCCATGCTCTCTGGCTTATTCTCTAGACTTCATGGGACATGCCGAAATCTCCTCCCACTTGCTTCACCTATCTATTGGGTAGTGCCTGTCCTGAACAAGGATGAATTGCTATTTATGGATTGCTATTTCTTTTTCTTTTCTTCATCTTATTTTTCCCTGCCACCGTCCGACTAGATCTCGTCTCGAACCAGTCTTTGGGTTTATGTTGCATAGCCTCGAGTGAAAGCTTTGTACGCCCCTTTTGTTCCATTTGTTGACGTTTGCTACTACACGCATATGCATGCTGAATGTATGCAGAGCAAACTAGAGGCTAGACCCCATTAGACACTTACCCCTGCATATTCCCCTTTCCTTTTTCCCCCTCCCCCCTCCCAATCAAGTGCAAGTTGTGCCTTTGGCCCGAAAATCACATATATGCGCATCGCTAGTTCGACAGCCTAAAGCGGCAAAAGCCCCTGGTACCTTTCTGCCCCTTCACTTATCCCGCTGGTAATATCAACCAATTTTTTTTTTCTTCTACTTCTAGCCTGTTGAACAGGGGCTCTGAGAAGAAGTTCCAACATCAGTCGAAAGCGGATTTGAGCTTCCATTACCCATGTTTTGAAGCTATGCCATGAACAGGCTAGCTCCTGGCCAACTTCGAGGGGCACAGACACTTGCTACGCAAGGCATCCCTGGTTAAAGATGCATGTATTTGCATTAGTCTTGAGGGCAAGACACCAGGTCACAAAACACAAGACAAGCCGAACTGCTTTGATTGCTTTCATACTGGCTGCGTGTTTCTCACACCAATGCTCTTGTGAGCTTTGATCCCGATGATCTACACGTTATCTGTGCTTTAGGTTGCTTGACCTTCTCTTCAAAACAACTTGATACACTCAACATGCTCTTCTTGCCACACGAACCAGATTACCTACTTATGCCCCCCCCCCATCAAAAGTTGAACCAGCGAAAGAGCGAAACGAGCGAGATGAGAATCTTATTATGCAGCCAAGCAAGTAGCCACGGCAAGCGAACATCTCGTCTTATACGTACCTGCGTTGTACCTTTTTGTACCTGGTACTGGCGATAAGTTGGGCCTTGTGCTCTTTTTACTTGTTGCTGCACTATTCCATCCCGGCTTTTTTCTTTCCTTTTTTAGCCAATGCAAGTGTATGTGCATGATCTCATCGTCTGGTGGACGCCCCTTCCCATTAGCTTGCACTTGTACAGTAAATACATGTAAGCATGCCATTTTGTACTTGCGTCTTTGTGCTTGTACGTTTTGCATTGTTGGGCTTGGATTGCCTCCTTACCCTTTGGTTCACCCTCCCCTGTGACCAAAGTCTAGACGAGGGGAAAAATAAGGAAAAAAGAAAAAGTCGAAGAGCCAGAAATCCCCGACGATTCCTTGTTGTGTTGTGATGAGCAAGTCGGTTAAGATGACTTTAGCTTGGCTAGTACTTAGTAGTACTACTTGTTTGGCTTTTAGTCTAAAAACAAGAAAGGTAGTTGCCTGTCATCTTCCTGTCCCTTCCTGATAGAATGTTTCCTTCTTGTTGTTGCTTGGCTTGAACAATTCCCTTCGTTCCTTCTTTTCCTGGAACTGGAACCCCTCTGATCACACACGCACACACACACACCTTCCTCTTGCATCTTACCTCCTTCCTTTTCCTTGGCCTTTCCCCTCACCGTCCGTCCGTTTATCTCCCTTTTTTGTCAGCAACTGCCTCACTTACACTCATCTGTTGTTTTCCAGATTACAAAGTTCCTTCTCTCCTCCTCCTCCTCTGCCCTCATTTCTCCTCGTTGTTGTCTTTCATTTCTACATCTCCCGCCCTGTCTTCTTGATTTATTTTCATCCCTTTCTATCCACACCCTTTGGCCAGCCACTAATCCTAATACTTGTTCTCCCTTGAGCAGTACTTCACTGAAGGTGAACGTCAACAATTTTTCCAGGCGCACGATTTTGGTGACAGTCAAATATACGCATCTCGCCCCGATCCCCAGTCAAGACCAGACTCCCAACCTCGGCCGCTTTCCCAATCTCGACCTGTCTCGCCCCTGGGCAAGCTTCCATCTCCACGACTAGCAGCTCTGCAAATTCAGGGTCTTTCTTCTTCGGCTCTCTCTCCTGCTGCAGGCCTTGACCAACCTCGCACGCCTGTGAGGCCGCATAACGACGACGATAGCTTCCAGTCACTTTCCCCAAAGATATTTCCTACTCCCGGGAAGCAGCTGAGCAGCACGAAGCCCAGGGTTAAGCTTACCGATAAGCATAGCTATAATATTAGTGATCTTGTCCGTCGACGTTCACGCGCAAACTCTCTCAATTCCTCCTTTTACGCCAGTCTCCCTGACAAAATCCAGCGCCGGCATCTGGATCTTGAGGAGCAGAATATTGCCGCTCGCCATCGTAAAAGATTAGTTAGAGCCCCGACTTTGTCCTCTACCGATCGTCTGGTTCTTGATTGGACTCGACGTCGCCCTTCATCGAACCCGACACCGCCCCAGAGTGTGTACGGAGAAGAGGGTTTTATCACGGGGCTTCGTGGATCCACTCGTCGCCGAAGGTCCTTTGATACTCAACTGGACGAGGACGGCAACGTCGAATTTGACAACCCTTTCCACAAGCAAGCAACAGTGCTGATTTCACCAAGTGATATTGGCTCTGATTCGCCCATCAACTTCCCCCAAACCCCAGTCTCAGCGGCCTTATTTCCTCCACCTGTGCAAAAAATGGAACATGCTCTTGCCTCACGAAAACCCCCATCAACACAGAGTGGCATTAGTGGCCATAGACCAAGCCTGAGCACTCCAATGGCAATGCTTGCCTCTTCTTCCTCTGCCAAAAAGGAGAACTTCATGGAAAGCTTCCGGTGGCTGGATGAAGAGGAGGATTTGGACTTGAAGCTGCATCTTGATGACTATCACCAAAACCTCAGAGCTCAAATACCTGTCAGCACAAGCAAAGCGCGGCCTTCGTTTCGCCGACACTTGTCGATTAACAAAATGCCTTTCAGCCGCCCTGTACAAACTGGCAGCAGACCAGGCACCAAGGACTCAGTCGCGTCTATCCAGGTTGGCCCATATGGCCCTGTGCGTCATAATAAACGCAGATCACGCGCCCTATCATTGATGACGCCTCGCCAAACACCCTCAATCGGTGATCAGATGAGCCCTATCAGTCCCATTGATGAAACCGCACACTACTCTGATCCAAATGCGCGGCTGAAGCTAAGACTGTATCTCGCGTCCCCTCAAAAATTTGACGAGGCCATCCAGTATGGCTTCCCTGCCGCTGCTGTTGACCCCAAGTCTCCCGCCTTGCCTCTTTCTCTAGATCCTTTTCTGTGTGATACAATGTCCATGGTATCACCCAAGACTGCCAAGCCACAACCTACAGACCTATTAGTGGATGACAAACTATGTACATTTCTTGCTGATGACAAGTCATCTGTGTGTAGCGGCGCAGAAGACGATCTACGCTCGTCTCCCGAGTTTGAAGCTCCACCCACACCTCAGACACCACCCGAGAAGAACACAGAACGCGATGACAATGACAAAAGGGGGCTGAACTCAATGGTATCTGTAACCAAGCCCAGGATTGCTGGCTCAGAGCCTATTGTCGGTAATAGTTCGAATACGAACACTATCTCACGCTCGCCCGTTGTTGTTGGTCATGGCCAAAAAAGCACCAAGCCACATGCAGACTTCGAAACAACTCTTGCCTCGCGTGAGATGACGCTTCGAATGACGCTTACTCGGCCTGATTTGCGCTCTGATGATGATCAGATATATGGCTGGAGCAACAACAACAACAACCAGTCTCAGAATCAACATGCTGTCCATGTGCATACACGGCCACCTAGTCAGACTACAAGCCGTCAGCTGTCTCCTGTTATTTCATCTCATCGAAAAGGGTTTTCATCGGCTGGCTTTGACCATAATAACGCCTCCCCATCTCTCATATCTACTGTTCCTGGAAGCGGAAGCGACTGTAATTATGCTCCCCTCTTGAACAAGACAAGTGATGTGAATAGCGAGGGGGTGAATGTGTCAGAGTTTGGTCGCAATAGCCCGAATCTTAGGTCTTCGTCGACGAGCCCCGACCCTCAATCCAGAATGATGGCAGGTGTGGGCCTTGGTCTAGTCAATCACACCATTGGCCTTGAAGGCTCTAATGGCGTTGGCTCTGTGGTACCAAGCGGTAATGCGATAAACGCTGGATCGGGCCTATCTTCTCGCGACTCCTCATTCGCTAAAGAGAGTATTGAGCGTCAATTTGCTGCGTTTGATCTCGATATGGAGCAAGACCGGGGCATGATGAAGCGTATTTGGCACCGCGTGCGCCGCAACTGAGGTGTCTAGGTAGGACCCCTGAGATTGAATCTCGGCCTCGCGGCTCCTTGGACTCTTTCTTTCTTTAGATTTTCTCTCTGCAAACTGTCTACGCCTTAATGACCACTCCCTCTCCCTCACTCATTTGCGAACCCCCCCTCCCTCCCTCCCCCCCTTCCCCCCTTCCCCCATCACCGACTGTTACTTCTTCCCCTCTCCGCCTTTAATGTCAAAGGTTGTTTACCTAACATTCCCCTGGATTTGCTTTATTTCCTAATTCTGCAGGTGTTCTATTTTCTGCACTTTCATTTCTGTTTGTTTTTTTTTTTTGGCAACTCGTCTATTGTGATGTTAAGCGTTTCTTTTTTTTGAAAGTCTCTTGGTTACTTATCGTTCTATGGTTACCCTCTTCTGTTATTTATTCCCTTCTCGTTTGTTTCTTATTCCATATTTTGCTTCGTTTCCATCATGTTGTCTTTTCTTTTTTTATTTCCTTGTAGATATATATCCCTTACTCTCTTTTTTCTTTTCTCAATTCAACTCGATACTACCGTAGTCTTGAGCTAAAATCACAAAACCCTCATTCTTCATGTAATATTTTACCCAACTGATAGACAGACATTCCTATGTGAACAAGCTGAAGATTGTAGCTTCATTGTAACAACGACGTTGAGAAGGAAAATAAAGTTTGTCTATAAATAAAAACAACAAAAAAGAAACATGGGAAATTTGTATTTCGTGGATGGCAAATCGCAAAAAGCCTCACTCCTCTCCTCCTATGCAGACTGCTAACCCCCCCCCCCCCCTCCCCTCTTGTATGGAGCTATTTCATCTCATACACGTATATATATAAAAAAAACAACGGGAACAAATTCCCTCTATCCATTCTGGATCACTGTCTCGTTTCGTTCCTCTTTTCTCTCCGAATCATCTATCCTACAGGTCGGTCCGCTGCCTCTGCTGCTGCCGTCATCTACGCATCGTCACTATCATCGCCAAAAAGTTCCCCTTCGTCGTCATCGGCAATGCCATAGTCTGGCGCCCCACGAGCAAAGCTGTCTCGCGTGGTAAATCTCGGCGCATTGAGCCCATCGCTGCTTGACCCGCCGCTGATCTGTTGGTACGCCGATGTGGCTGAGCGCCAGAGACTCTGCATAGTCATTGGCAGTGTAGCCAGAACAGCGACGGTAGCTGAGATGGCCATAACCGGATAGCGCACCCAAGGGGCACCCATGCCGTACTCGTCGTCATCGTCGTCATAGGCTATCTCACCAAGACGGATTTGACCAAACTTGCGGTGCCAGTTTCGCTGGACCCAGGCACCAGCAGCCACGGCGATGCCAATTGGAATGATAATGGCGAAAAATAGCACAATACCAGATGTACTCCGAACCTTCTTAAATTCCTCTTCGTGGCCGGGGCAGGCGATGGGCGTGTTGACCTTGTCATACTCTTCGCCGCCCACACACGTAGTGAGTGGAATGCGGCGGTAGCCTGAGGGCTTGTAGAATGCAACAGCATCGGGGTTTGCACTGCAGTAGTCCTTGGCTGACTGCGGCTCGCGACCTGGAACCAGAGAGCACTGGCCGTGTTTGTCCATTTCGTAGTTGTAGTCACATTCAAAATCACGACGAGTGCACTTGCAGTCAAGAGACTCCAACGTGCGACGTGCCTGTTGGTCGTTAAAGCACTTGCGACCGGGCTTCTTGCGCAAGTACTGCGAGACATGGCCAAAAAGGCAGTCGTTATTAAGCATGGGGTGTCTAGGGCGCCACACATCGTAGTCGTCGTCTGTGCAGGCACCATGAATAGCAAGGCCAGAGAAGTCGGCACGTGTACTAACTACTTGGTCCTCATTATTCATGGACCAGATCAAGAAGCTGCGCGAGGTCCCGCTACGGAGCGTGGTGATATCAGTAACCACTGCCTCTTCTTCCTGGAACTGATGCTCAGTCCAAGTGGCACCCGCATCAACCGAGTACAAAAGAGTATTAGTCTTGATCTTATCATCCATCTGGATCAGCACAAGCAGTGAGCCTTGGTCGCCAAACTCGTGTGTCCAGATGCCCTTGCGCACCTGTCTCCATGAAATACCGCCGTCAGAAGACATGTAGGTATCAGCTTTATCAAGACCCTCGAGGTATGAGCCGACATTTCCAATGCCAAAGAGAATGCCAGGGGCTGTAGGAACCGAGAAGCCGCGTCTCTTATCAACACGCTCAGTGTAGTGGTGCAGATGCAGGGCGCACTTTTCAGTACCAGTGTTTGCATTGCATCCAAAACTCTTGCCGTCTACGTCCTTGGCAGGGGGGGCCATGTACATCCACTCGGCACCATCGTTGTGTGTAATCTTGGTGCGTACCTTCTTTTCCTCGTTCGACTTGTCAGGGTTGGCGACGATGTTGGCAATGGCAAGACCCTCAACGCCGGGGATCTTTTCGTAGTCAACAAAGAAGTTAATGTTGCAGTTGACATCGGCAAGACTTAGAACATATGAAGTGCCGTTGGAGTTGCTCTTTATAATGTTGCCACGTTCATGTCCCTCGTCAATGCTGGTAGCCACAAACAAGTTGACTGCATGAGTACTGCTGTCCAAGACAGTGTATTCATCACTATGCTCAGGGTTGAAATTGAAGGGGAAGTGGGCCTGAGCGTAGTTTTCGCCGTCAATACTAGCAAAGGCCAACAGATGACCTAAGGTCCTAGGAACCTCGGCGGCAACAACAATAAATTCAGACATGGTGGCAAACTGTCTCACGACAATCTCGGCGCCATTCTTGTCCGTAAGCTTGGGGTACTGTATGTCTTCACTAAAGAAGTCGTTACTGACGGCTAGACGCAATGGACTATCTTCCTCAGACTCTCGAGATAAGCATACAATCTGCTTTTGGTTCCGGTATTTGTAGGCGGAGTGGCCAGTAAACTCGCAGCGCTGAACCTGGCGACCAATCGTCCTCCAGTGGTCGCCACGGTCAACTGATAAGAATGCCTCATTCATGCAGTTACCGTTGACTTCTTCACAAACCTCGCCGATGAAGATGATCCAGTCCTTTTTGTCGGGGTGGAACGAGAAAGGCTTGCCGGAAATGGGAGGATGGGGTAGATTAAATTCGTGCCAGTTCAGACCACGGTCAATAGTGTAAATAACTTTGTTGACCGTGTCCGTAAACGAATGGGCCGAAGCTGTCATGAAAACGGCATCTTTGAAGACAGAGTGCGGGAAGATTCCGTGGATCATATAGTCCTTCAAAATCCTTGTCCACGTTTTTCCCTGATCGGTGGTAAGCCACACCTTATCCTCGACGATAATATCACCATTGTCGTACCCGTAAGGGCGAACAATGACAGTTTCATCATCTTGACTGCTTGACTCGCCGCGCTCAAGATACAGCTTTTCAAAGTACTTGAGCTGAGTATCAAACACGAATCTATCATTATTGATCGGACTGCTATCGCTGCCCTTATCGCCCTTATTGTCGTCGTCGCTGGGGATGGTGATATCGGTTGAGTCTTTGCACTTGCGGTCAACAAGGTCATCCTTTTGAGAGCCCTCGGTGCGTTTGCATTGGTTCCCGGGAATTAGACGCCAGCCTGAAGAACCCTTGAACACCGCATCAGGCTGCTGATCCTTGCACACGCCATCTGGGGCAATAATCTGGCCAGCCATCACGCACGTACCATCCTCGCGCACAAAGTTATAATCACACTCGAAATCAGCATCGGTGCAGTCGCAAGCTTCAGTTGATGGGTGAGTAATGGAAAAGGGCTTTCGGACGAAACATTCAGAATCCTTCTTGCGGCGACGATAGGTCTGCTTGGCCCCCATTATGCAAGTCGGCTTGCCATCCTTATCGGGACGGGCATGCCAGTCCTCCATGTCATTTTCATCGCAAGTACGGTCAAGTAGGCCGTCAAAGTCAATGCTAACGACGTGGTACTTGCTGTGGGCGTCAGAGTGTCCCTTCAAAATGAACTTGAGCGTGGATGAATCTCTGGCGCCAAAAAGAGTCTGGGGTTGCATCTTGATATCGTTGGGAAGCTTGACCTGTTTCCAAGTCTCCCCATAGTTGAGCGAGTACGAAAACTCACTGACATCCTCAGCACTAGAGTCACTAATAGCAACCACAACAGAGCCTTGGTCACCAAATGCCCACATGTGCGGGCCGGAAAGGGCCTTATGCCAAGTAGCGCCTGCATCTGCTGAAGCGAAGAGATCCGAGTCTTTAATGTCCGACAAATAAGTGCCAATGTTTCCATTAGCAAGGAATACACCATTAGCAGAATTGGAGAACTGAGGGGCATTCTTGTTGCTGTCGGTGATCAGGTGAAGGTTGATCTTTTCATTTCCATTCATGAGTTTCTCGAAGGTACGGCCATCATCAAATGAGATGCTGGTTATGAGGTTCTTTGCGACATCAATCTCCTTTTCTGCCTCCTCCCAGTTCTCAACGGTGTTAATGACATAGACACCCTCGATGGAGCCAACCTTGGTGAAGTCAACATGGCCGCGAATGTTACGGTTGGTATGTTCGCTATTTTCAGTAAAATAGGTACCGTTAGAGTTGCTAGTGAATAGAACACCCATAGGATTAGAGGGCCGAGTGGTCATTATATCGACCTGAATGCTGTAGTTGGTGCTCTCCAAAACGGTGTATGCTTCCTGATTCACGCGGTGGTTATGGCTAGTAGGGAACATGGCACGGTGCCAGTTGACGGTGTCGTCGCTGACGTAAAGACCCATTTCGTCTGTTCCAACAGAGGCAGTGGCGGCAAGGATAAACTTTTTGATCACGGCCAAGTTCACAACACCGACGACATCCTTCCCGTCGTGTAGTTTAATCTCGGTCTCTTCAACGGTAGTGTCGCCGTGGGTCTCGAAGAAGTTATCCGAATAGAACAGGCGCTGGTCCTCCTTGAAGGGAGAAAAGAAGTCACGAACAACACACAAGATGCGTTTTGCGTCTAGCTCCTCGCTGCCAGTAGTAAATTCGGGGGTAGACTTTGCCCACCAGCAGCCAGAGTTATCGGCGCGCAGCGGCGCGGCAACATCCTTGAAGCTGTTGGTGGTGTACATGGCGATGTCATCGCAGAAAATGCTTTCACACTTCATTCCGTCGAAGATGATGCGGTCGGGATCGGTAGCATGGAAATGCAGAATAGGAGATCCCATGCCGCTAGTTGTAGCTCCGCTATCAAACTTGGACCAAGTCTGGCCCTTGTCAAAGGTCTGCCAGTGCTCGCGTTCACCAGAAATGATGAAGGCACGATCTTGATGGAACTTGTGCATAATGAGCATGTAGGCTATTCCATCGGGCACATCAGCGAGCTGGGCCCAGGTGTCGCCCCCGTCGCTTGATTTATATATATTTTTCGCTTCGACATCGTGGAACAGGAGAGTATTGGAGCCTTCGAAGTAGTTGATGTTTTCAGGTGGCGCAGAGAAGGCGCTTGTATGAACAGTAGGTGAGTCGCTTTTGGCAGCTGCAAAGCTGGGCAGCACAGCGCTGGCCGCTAGCAATTGCGACACGACGGCCCAGGCCAGGCTGGAATGGCCAAGCCTCATTATTGGATGGGAAGGGGATAGATGAGGAGAAGAGCAGTTTCGGAGTATGAGGCAGTTGTTGGCGAGGTGAGAGTCGGGAGTCGAAAGCACGCAGTAAATCTAGGCTTAGCTAGACAAGCCTTATCAAAACGGAGGAATGAAAGTAAACGTGGCGAGTTTGATGATGACGAACTTTAGAGAAAGAAAGAAACAGACAGGTGCGCAGAAAAAACGGACAAGAAACAAATAGAGACAATAGGAAAAAGGAGGAGAGTCGAGCAAGCTTCAGCTCAGCGTGTCAGAGAAGAAGCCGTGTTGTTAGCTTTCCGATTATCTGTATCAGCATAGCAAGCAAAGTGTGGGATTCGTGGTTTTTTCGCTTGTAGGCCCGTGAAGGAACAAACGAGTGGGCAGCTTCCTGGCTTCTAATAGGATGAATTGTAGACAAGAGAAAAAACGAGACAATGATGAAAAATACAAAGAAAAGAAAGAAAATTAATTTGAAAACGAGGCAGATTGGCTTTCTAAGCAAAATGAAGAGATTTTTTCTCGGGGTTCTCTTTGCAGCAATTGCCCTCAAACCAATTATTCACAGAAACATGAAGAAGAAAAAGAAGGCACAAGCCCAGTCATATATGCGGCCAGTCCTTGTATATTAGGCAAGTGCACTCTTTGCTAGAGCTTCTTTCCTGGAACGTTCCACTTATTTATTGCTCTTTTTTACAGCAACTTTTACTAATTAGCTATTTATTTTAATAGTTTTATACTCTGGCTTCTTTTTTTGCTTCCATTTAACTGTCTTTTGTTCGTCCGGCCAATGAAACTCCATTGGCGTCAGTGCTTCTTCTCCAGCAGCAAGGCACTTTCCCTTTTTAGCTCTGTCCGTTTTCTTGGGGGTTGTTTAATCTTGCTTATCCCGTACTATTCATAACCACCCAGCTTCCACGAAGAACAGATGTAAAAGCCGGACGGACAAACTAGCTAGCTTTAGGAGCAGACATGGCATGGATGGCACCGTACGGATGTACAATTACCATAGCAAGTCTCAAGTTCTCCCTGAGTGTGTTTCAAATTCGCCCGTTAAAAATCGGGCTAACTCCTCTAAAAATAGAGCGGCCCGTCTTACTTGCACGATACGCAGTAGTTATAACAAGTGCATACAACATCCATAGCAAGGGGCCCTGCGAGTTACAAGTATACCACGTACAGTAGCTTTGGTCTTCTTCGGCACTCGAACCACAACCAGGGTCCTTGCCATCAACAGACCTAGCTCGCTATTCTGTACTTGCTTGGTCCTTCCTAAAAATAGCCAGCCAGCAGGGCCAGCTCAACCGAGAACTGCAACAAGTCCCGCTAGAGGCAAATAAATATCCTACGATGCCAGGAAAACTAAGGCCGCTCGCCCTAGTATATGTGGTTTGGCTCAGGAGATAATACGTGCTCCATACTACGCACTCTGTCCTTTGCATAGACACAGCTACTGGCCTGATCATGTCCCCAAAGTCTACACTAAATGGCGAGGAAAACAAAACCGGCCCAGTCCAGCCAGCTCAGCCCAGTCCAGCCTGATAGCCAGGTTGTTTCCCCAGAAGCTATGTTGAACCTAAACTAAGCCACAGTCACCGCCGCCGCCGCCGCCGCCACATCACCATTACTTCTCTCCACATGTTCACATGTCAAAAAAGTATTCCCTAATATGGAGAAAACAGGAGTATTGTGTACAACAAAATGTGGGCATGGATACCAGACATACAGATTTCAAATCAGCGCAGGCTAGCTACATAAATGTAGTCCTTGGACAAGCTATCAAAAGGACCACCCCGTATGCAATAGTAGCGAAATAATTAAGCCAATGGTACCCATATGCCATCACGAGTTTGCGAGAAAAGACCTGGCAGGCACAGCTTACTTATATGTTGGAGGGAATCCAACCCCCTCTATAGCTTAATTGCATGTTCCCATCGGCTCTGTTTCCTAAAATCCCCATTGCTCGCTGGGCTGGTTGCGATTAGCCATCCGCTGCTTGGGTTTTGGCTTGATCTCCTCCGGCTCCTCGTCACCAGCACCAAATAGCCAGTCGCGATTGGTTCCCTTGGGACCACCCATGCCATCTCCAGCAATATGGATGCCGCCACTATCGCCTTGCTGGGAACCAAGGTTCTTTCGAGATCCCATGCCATCGCCGGCAATACGAATGCTTTCCTTGCCCTTCGGAGCCGGGGAAACATCCGTGGCCTCCCAATTTGCTTCCATGCTCTCATAAACTTTCTTGCGGTCAGAGGGCACCGCACGCTTGGTTTGCGGCGTGTTCTCACCAGGAAGATCCGTCATCTTGTAGTTAGTTTGGATATCCTTTTGGCGATGGGCCATGTCAGCACCATAAATTTGGCGAGGGCCAGGAGTAGGTGCAGAGCCATCCTCTCTATAAACGTGATTTTCATACAAGCCCTGAGTCTCATTTGAAATAGCACCACGGGGACGGGGGTTGCGGCGGGGGATAGCCGGGCCATCATCCTCGATATCGAAGTGCTTTTCAGTCTCGCGGCGGGGCTTAGGCTGTGCCTTTCCATGCGCAACAGGAGTTTCAGGGAGATCACTAGGGTCATTTTCCCAGTGACGGGCATCCCGCGAGCGGCTACCACGGCTAGGGACAACCTTTTGCGGGGTGTTAAAGTCGTCAAAATCAAAGTGGTTGTACTTGGAAGGGTCTGGCTTCACGTGGATTTGGGGACGGCCAGTTTCTACACGAGGGGGGCTAGGAGGAAGTTCCTCCTCACTGAACACGCGGTTAGCGGCAACGTTTCTAGAGGCCCCAGCCTTTGCCAAGCGACGTCTGCTTGGTGAGTTGGATCTATCATGTTCGCGGTCAGAGTCGCTTTCGGTGCCAACAATCTGGTGAAGAGAACGCTGCTGTGG
This sequence comes from Ceratocystis destructans, assembly GCA_038407095.1. Classification (NCBI taxonomy): domain Eukaryota; kingdom Fungi; phylum Ascomycota; class Sordariomycetes; order Microascales; family Ceratocystidaceae; genus Ceratocystis; species Ceratocystis destructans. The sequence continues at coordinate 25,300 of JAXASZ010000871.1, forward strand.
TCGGCCGCCGGCATAGGGCGAGGCAACGGCAGGCATAGCCTCACTCTCAATCTCCTCACGGGCACGGAACAACGACAGCGTCGAGTTATCACGCCCACGTTGCTGGCGTGGAGCCGGCTCCTCAGTAGCATAGGAAGGCGCGGCCTTGCCTGAGTTTTTGATGCAGTTGTTGATCAGACGCAGCTGGTCAGTGTATGTAGAGATGGGCCAATTGCGGCCGGACTTGCCAATGATGTCGAGATCTTTGAGCAGAGCGCCCTGGTCCCAACTCTGGCGGATCTGCGTGATGCGGCCCTGGGCGTCGTAGTGGACAAAATGGGTCTACAGAGAAGAAAAGGTATCAAGAGATTAGTCGTTTGTGTTTTCGCAAATTGATAGGCCCTTTTGGCATTAGCCATAGGCCATAGGGAAATGTCGCAAAGCACCAGCAGTAGGTTCCTACAGCATGAGGTTAGGATGCTTACAATGGGCAGAGAAACAGTGTGGTCGGCGAGGAAGTTATCATCTAGGCCTGGAGTGTAGGGGCCACCACTGGTAACAAATTCAAGCGTGGTCTCAAGCTGCACAACGCTGGCACTACGACCATTAACCTCATCGAGCACGGACTCGGCCTTCTTCTTGATTTGCTTGCTGACAGTGTTAAGGTGCTTGATAATGTTTTCGGCACCTGAGATAGTTGTGGTGGTAGTGATGTAGTGCAGCGAGGCCTCAGGGGCCAGCAGCGACGAATTGGGTGCAGCCAAGAACTGCTTGTATGTAGACATGGTATTGTGTTGCTGGCGGATGGAATAATGGACTAGATGGGCGGTGATAGCTCTGTATCAATGAATGCTTGACTATTTACGAAATGGGGGTGGTAGAAGGAAATAATATGGTGATAGGATGAGAATAGAGGTAAAGCCTTCGTGTTTCAAATAAGTTGGCATTAAATAACTTTGTTGTTGATGTGGCGCGAATGAGCAAGCAGGATAGTAGTAGTAGTAGTAGTAGTAGTAGTAAAGGTGTCAGGTCAATGTGGGGGAGAAGGAGCTATGCATAAGGGGCAGTGTGACTACTGAGTGCAAAATGCATAGAAGGGAGGAACAAGCTAACGGGGCCAACAGAAGGTAGCTAGTCCCCCCAACCCCCTATAATCAACAAAGCCCCAACAAGCGGGCACCTACTTTCGATGTTTGCTGTCTGGTCTGTATTATCTACACGCCACTCACGTAAGACCATCATGGGTTCTTAGTGTACTATGTACATTTGCGAGTACTCAATTTGCTGTACGGACACTGTGGGCAATTTGCTCTTTTTTCTACCCTTCGAATTTTTACGAACATAGCTCATTTTGGCTTGTTTTTTTTCGCTCTTTGTTTACATAGTCCCTTGTTTGTTTGCAAGTGGTTTCTTTTGGTTGCTAGAGTAGCACTTGCTTTGTGAAGGAACCTCCTACGAAGCTCTGTACTGTATAGGCAACCGCTCTAGATCGGGCATAGCTAGGTTTGAGAGCGGGGCGCTGTCCACTGCCATGAATAGGGTTATGACCCTATGGGCATTGGAGATAGTTGGAAAACTTGACTTGAATTTATTTAACCTCTGCGGGAAATCACAGAGATTAATCGATGCGATACTTAGAAGAAACTTTGCCAGCAACCCGTTGCTCATGTGTGACGACTGCAGATGTGCTGTCTTATGTAAGGAATAAATTGCCCTATGCTTTGACTGTAGTAGACGTGGCATAGCACTAAGACCTAGTATACTAGGTCAGTGAAATTGGCGGCCTAAACTATGGGTAAGGCTGCGTACCAAGGGTACTTATTATTTTGGAGCCTGGAAAAATCTATAAGCTGATATTATTGTCCTTGTACCGGATTATATTATGCGTGCATGATACGCCGGTGTAATGCACAGGTACATACAGCCAACCACCTTCCAGCTTGTCGAAATGTAATGCTCTGCTTCTGCCGGGGGCTTCTAGAAACAGTGCATAATGTGGAATGTGGGCTTGGAAGCTTAGATCACTCTGTTTCACGAGTTCCCACGAGTCCATGAACATGAAGCCCCAAGCTTGAAACGAATCGGGTTATAAGCAGATGGATGATCTTATAGTTATGGTCGGGAATTGAAATTGCAGTCTGGAAGCAACAACAAAGATGCAAATAACAAAGCATCGCACTTTGAGGAATTATGATAAATCAAGTGCGTATCCTAGTATTGAGTCTAATTTTGGAAGGGCAAGAAAGAGGTCGGTCGAGTACACCAGATGGAGAACGATGAAGGGATTGCTGTGAATATACATTGCTAAGCAAAGAAGCCCCAATAGTATGATTGGATAAAGAAAGACCTTGGAGCGTCGAGAAAGGCCTTGAAATTGAAACAGACCTAGTGAGCTTTGTCTTATGTAAGTAGCACTTACCTCACCTCATCGTGGCTCCAAAATAAGACTTTGTACCTTCCTGATCTGGACGACGTCGGCTCATGCACCTCGATTAAAATCATCAAAATGAAACTGCCTTGCAAGTGCAAGGCTGAGAATCTTTCCGCCTTGTTCATCATCAGGAAAGCTTGCGATGGTGGACAAAACTAATATGGTCGTTGGGTTACATGCAAGCTCACCACAGCAAATACCCGTTGCTGGCTATGCAAACGGCTTACATTATGGGGAGAAGCGTTTCATTCCCCTTTATTTAATTGAACCCCCAGTTGGTGATTGCCGTCCATGTGTTGCTTGTTATCGTCTTGTTTGACTTTTCCATAGCGGCTAGAAACAAAGGGCGGCATTGCTGCGAGTAGGCTGTTTACTGTCTTCATTTCTACAAAGACACCAATTGCGCCTAAAAAAGCCGACATCTGCAGCATATCTACCACCTTGTCATAAGCTTGGGGTCAACTTGCATGGCGCTCTCACACCCGATCTTGGCACTAAGGACATGTTGTGTAGAATCTTGTGCTTGTTCCCATACACGCCTGGGAGCCTGTCGGAGATTCGTAGCCCAAAAAACCTCAATGACTTTTCTGGCGCTTGGGGTCCTGATAAGACCCGAGAAGGCTCTGCACACGAGCCGAAGTTAGGACTTGGCCCTGAAGAATCCCACATTTCGGTGGAGCTATTGTTTAATGAGGCTATCGTGCCTGGAACCCTAAGATTTGGGTCTCATGGTATCAGATTTGGGGGCTGTAAAGAGGTATGTGGTGAGAACACACTACTTGGAAAAGAAGCTGCTATTTGGATCCCAGAGCTTATGCAGATTGTGTGCAAAGACAAGATTCTGATTGTGTTAGTCTGGACTGCTATCATATCCCTTACTCTTGGTTTCTGTGAGACTTTCAACCCTTAATGTGGCTCTATTGGCCCCAAGATTGAATCTGGCTGCTATCACATGAGTTATATCCTACCTAAATGCCTTTCATCTGAATCTGCTAAGTAATCAAAAATACTAGCTTGCTTCATAGTGTAGTTGTCCGTATCAAAGGTACCTTAAACGTGTTGATATACCTTGGTCATACATTGTTTAGGTGATCGTTATGAGCGACTTGTGTATGAAACCACAACTTACGCGTCTAGATAATAATAAAAACTGACAGAATGTCAAGGTTGTTCGTGATTGGAAGTTTACGGAGAAGTTTGTTTGGGGCATCATTTTTGAAGATATAGTGCGTCTTGAAACGTGAGATTTCATTCCTGCTGATGACATTCTTACCGATAGCCGTGGAATCAAGTATGACGGGCTCTCTTCCATCGGGGGATCTGATACTCTTGACAATATTTCTGCGGATGAGGCTTTTGAGCGTCTCAAAGCCGCTGCTTAGGGTCAGACTAAAATTCGTAATATAGAGAAAGCTTGGCTCATTCATTGTTTGATGCACTAAAGTCACTAAAGGCACAGGTGTCTTCCTCATCATCACCATTAGGGTCAACTCAGCTTATGGAAGGACATCTTTGCTCTTGCGTACCGAGCACCAAGAAACACTTTTACAAGCTAAGCTGAATGGACTTGCAAACTAGAGCGCGGTTGCTGAGGCGGCGCTTCTTTGCTCTTTTTATAGTACTCATCAGAATCTTGACTTATGTCCTCCGCCATTGCGGCGACTCTACTGACAAAGGAATAGAGTTTATGGAATTGGTTATCACTGACGCCACCTTGGTCGTGGTGGCTGTTCCAGAGAGTCTTCTGCTTGTCATTACTCTTGCTCTGGCCTTTGATACCTGATACAATCAAGGAAGTATCTCCCCAAGAACGCTTCCTCCATCAAAATGATCGATCTTGGAGATTTCGTCAAAAGAAATAACACTACTAAAAATGCTAATCATCTAGGCAAATGTTGCCAACTCTGTTGCGTTCGAAAGGCATACAAACAAACGGGAAAATGTTTATTGGTCTAAGGCCGGAGCCGCTTAACTTGCGTTGCGCTGAGGTCACTTTGGCGTAGTATCTATTCATGAAGGACCACACAGTTCTTGACATTATCAAAGTCGTGCTGTTTGACTCTTGCGTCGAGTATACAGCTACGAGAGTGAAGCTTCATAACGGGATCTAGCATGACTACGTCAAGATGCTTCTGAAACGCTGCTAGCTCAATGCACCGAAGCAGAAATCAGAACTGAGGGGCAGACTCTTCGTGAATTTTCTCACTCTTTCCGTGATTTCAAGTCGTGACCTCCGCCTGGATGCAGTTAGGCCAGTAATCTGCTCCTAGCTAACTTTAAAAATGTGCATGACTCTATACCATTGATCTTTATCTTTGGCCGCCTAGGATCTTTAGTAGATTAATCTCACCACGGTCACTTTTGCTGTCTTGGCTATAGGTACTTCTACTATCGTTGTCCTTGGATGATTGTTCAAAGCCAAATTGCGTTCCCTCGCAACGGTCTAAGCGGCCAAGATTATTAGGCGCTAGGCTATTTGCCAATTTGCGATAGGCTTTATCTTCTATTATGGCGGTAGCAAGCTTCTAGACTACTACGATTCTCGCAACAACAATGACTTGACGCACCTCAAGGCGCCCGTGTTTGATACGTTGGCGTGGCTGCAGCTCCCCAATGAGGCCAAAAGCTGACGATTGAACAGTCAGCTCAACATATCCGAGAGCATGTCTAAGAACTGCCTTTTTTCTCAGCATGAAAATCGGCATCATTGGTGGCCAGGTTCTAATCACCTTCAAGGGCGGCGAGGCATTCAAGAACACTACTCTGCATAGCAAGGACTGGAGGTTATCTACTGGTTTTGTTGCCATGTCTCTTACTATGGGTGTCGCTTTTCGAGTATTCCCAGAATGGTACCTAACGGTGATCCTACGCCCCCTACGCGGATGATGGTTTAGCGAGGTGTCGTCTGTTATTGGGGCGAGCCAAGAGGTAGAGAGTCCTAGAAGAAAATGCTCAAAACAGGTCGTACAAGATGGACCCGTTTTTCGGTTATATCTGGGTGACCAACAAACTCCTTGGACATGATTGGCTAAAAGTTAGGCAAGACCCACCAATATGGTACATCACGTGACCCAAGAGCCTCCGCAGATGGGCTTTTGCTCTTCGGTCCTGGGACGATCAAGAATCGGAAGCGTAAAAGTTGTTTGTAGAAGCCTTGTCTTGTTAGGATTTGACATAGTCCGTTATTAACGCCCGCATTTCTCTCTTTATTTTCCTTTCTTATTCGTGGTTATTTTCAGTAAACAATCGCTACGATGGTAAGTTAATTCCCTGCCCTCAAAAAGGGTGTTCTGAATTTAGGTTGCAGACGCGATGCTATGGAAAACAGCGGACTGTGATTTTTGCTAACGTGCTGCAATAATTAGTCCATGGTCAACGCTCTCTACACGCAAGTCTCTCCCAATGCCCCCAATTGATTATCTCGACCCCCGATTGAAGTGTAGCTGGTATTCTGGTAATCTGATGCGCCTGGCAAATTCATTGTTATTCTCCCTTCTCGACTACCACGAGATATTGAGCCTGGACTATTAGAGATTCAAGTTTCAGAATTGGTTCGATGACTCAGCCAAAGAGTTGAATAACAGTAGTAGAGGATACATGTACTGTGTTCTCACGAGCTTTCCCCCGGCGTCGGCTTCGATACATTGCGCTAGAATAAGAGCCAAACAAAGACTACCACACACAAACACATTCACACGATAGACGACATGCGACACTCGGGATACTCAAAATGCATATGGAACAAATCAACTAACATAACTGTTCTGTAGTTCTCTGTTCAGCAAGAACTACCTCATGCTGACCACCGTCTTTGGTGCTGGCTTCGCCTTTGAAATGTAAGCTCCATCAAACATGTGGAAGGGTGATGAGTATGAGGAGGCCCAGTTTCAATACTTCCAAAGGTCTACGTCAAGCGCTGGAGAACGACACTCTATCTGCTGACGGACCTTAAAAAGTCTCGCCTTACGACTTGCCGATGGCTACGGACGGGTAACACTAACCGGGATAATATAGTGGCTTCAACCGCACCATGGATAACATTTGGGACAACATGAACAAAGGCGTAAGTAGGCGACTCTACACGGGAGATATTACGTGTGTGCTAACTAATGTTCTGTGTAGCGCCAATGGAAGGACATCCGCCACAAGTTCCTTGAGGGTGGCGATGAGGAGGAGTAAACACTTTGCGTTTTTGCGTCGATCGATCAATTTTCTTTATCTGTACCATATGTCGGAAGCGAAAAAAAAAAGCTAAATTTCCACCTCGTTACAGAAGCCAGCGGATTTACACAAACAGCTGGGTAGGATGTGTGTATGTTCATGTGCATATATATGTGTGTGCGCTGTCGGGAAGGATATTTATTGGGAAAAGGGATGAATGGGAGCTGTATCTAGACAAAAAGGCATGGTGTTGTTGGTATCGATGGTGCTTCTTCTGGCGTTATTGTGTGGTGTAATGTCGAATGTATGGTGTGTGTAGTGCAGTGCAAGCCGTGTTACTTGTGTATGTGTTGTAAATGATGTATATATTGCACATAGTAGTAAAGTGCGGTAAGTAGTAGGCAGGAGATTGGTGCGTTTTGGCTTAGTCGGGCTTGCATTCTCCTTGTCAAGAAACAACGGTGGTTATTCTCTTTCCATTATTCAGCATTTTCTCTTCTGTTTTTCTCGCAAAGCCCTCTTGCTATAGAACCAACTGAAAAGGCAAAACACAACACACAAAAAACGAAGTCCACTTGTCTTCTTTGTGCCCAATAAAAGAGGGGGAAATCGCCAACTCCGAGTTGTCCTCTTCAGCCTTTCTATCAGCCTTGTGCACTTCGCCGCTGGCTGCACTGGGTTTCTTTGGGGTGAGTCTCTCAGATTAAGGATGAAAGTTTTGCCTCTTGATTGATAATCGTGACTAGTCTGTGCCGCCTGTTCTAATCATCTTTTGTCACATTAGTTTGTTTTATTGGTGTAGTGGCTTGTCATTGAAAACTTGCGGTCAGATCACCAAGCGTGATCTTTTTGAGCGTTGGCTTTTGCTGCAGCTTTTTACATCTTCCTTTCTTCCTCGCTTTACTTCCATCTTCTTTTCTTAGGTACCCCGCCATTTCTATTCCAACAAGGGTTATTGATTTTCCCTCTGTATTGACCCCCGCTCACCACGCACTACCCATCAGAAATCATCATAAATAAGTTCGAGCAACGACAGCAACGCAAGCAAGAACAGCACAACAGTAACGAGTATAACGAAGCAAATAAACAAACCAAGCGATACCCCGCTGAACTCCTAGCTTGCCAAACTAAAACCTGATAAAAAAAGCCTATTTTTCATTCGCGATACTATCGTCATCCGCTTCTCTTCCATTTATCAACGCCCACATTTCTCTTTTATCTCTCAACCCTCCTTCCGACCCGGCTAGCCATTATGGCTTCATCCGACCCCCCGAGCCTCGTCGCCCTGTCCACTCAGGAGCGGCAGCTCTGTGAATATTTCCGCGATCTCCCAAAAAAATCCAAGTACAAATATACCCAAGAAAGCGCTCTCGAGCTCTGCAAAATGCTTTTCTGGTCTCTCGCCGGCAAGGATGAGCATTTGCCACTTTTATTCCCCAAGGGCATGCCCGCTGACATGAAGCTCCGTGGTGCCCAAGGAGCTGAAGAAGGGGCCGAGTATAGCGAAGCTGCCCGTGGAAAACGCTGCGGCCATATCCTCAAAAGCGGTGAGGCTAGCTACATGTGTCGGACCTGCAGCATAGATGACACCTGCTGTCTGTGTAGCCGCTGTTATCATGCCACAGACCATACCGGCCACCAGGTTCGCATTAACATTTCTTCCGGAAACACAGGATGCTGTGACTGTGGCGATGAAGAGGCTTGGAAGATTCCTTTAATTTGCACCATTCATTCGCATGTCCACGGCAACGACTCGGTAGACAAGGGCAAGGGAGTTGATGCTCTCCCCAATGACCTTAAAACTTCGATGAGAATGACGATTGGCCGTGTTCTGGATTACATTTGCGATGTCATTTCCTGTTCTCCTGAACAGCTTCGCATGGCAAAAACCAAGGAGTCCATTCTCACAGATGAGTCCCAAGCCACGCTCTTTAGCAACTACTACGGTGATGAGCAACCGGAGGACGAGCGACAGTACTGTTTGGTGATCTGGAACGACGAAAAGCACACGCTGCGCGATGTCCAAGAACAGATTGCTCGCGCCTGCAAAAAGCGCCAGAGCGAAGCCCATGACCATGCAAGAGAAACCGATTCGATCGGCCGCAGCATTTTGGCTACCTCATCTGACATTGATATCCTTCTCCGAATGGCCAAGAAGCTGGAGGAGATTCGCGTCACTGTCACCATCCGAGCAGCCCGCGACATATTTCGCGAGCAAATGTGCGCAACAATGGTTGAGTGGCTGCTTGACATATCTGGCTGCAGCGTGGGCAAGGACCATCATATTCTACTCAACACAGTCTGCGAGGAGTTTCTCAAGCCCTGGAGAGAAGGTAGCTCAGCATCTCATAAACTCGCCGGCCTTAACGGGATTGATGATGAAGCCGACATTGAGGCCCAAATAGAGCGAAGTCAACATCTCAGCCACTCATTACTCCACGCCTTTCAACAAAGATTCACTAATCCCAGACAAAACTTTGACGATGAAGACCTGGATAGTGACGTGCTGGAAATCATTGAGCTTCAAGTCGACGACCACGATAATGCCCTGACCGACGACGAGGATGATGAAGATGATATAATGCAAGAGATTGACGACGACGACGATGATGATGCTGGCGACTGGGTGTCTAGTGTTCAAACGGTTGCTGATGACGAAGATGTCGTTGCAGCTGGATTCCCGCCTCCACCACCTGTGCCACCCATAGACCCGCACAACAACATCACAGCAGGCCAATCAACAGAAGCAGCTGCTGAAGCTGGTGCAAGCAATGATCCTTTGCCCGCTACGGCGGCCCACATTCCTACTATTGTTGCCAGCTCGGTTTCACTTACCAGCGATTCAATGCCATCGTTGCCACCGGCCAGAGTTAGACCCCGTGATCTCACGCCGTCTGAAGCCGACATTGTGGAGCCCTTGATCGCACCAAATGCGTATCCTAAGGCTGAGATTATTCCAAAGACTCCCAATCGAAAGAAGGCTGAGAAGCCCAAGCCTGGCCGCTACTGGACTGAGTACCCCGAAATGTATCGGAATCGAAACACTGAAGAATCTAGAGCAGATGATGTTTTTCAACGTGTCCGCCTAGACCATCTCATCCTATTCGATTTGCGCATGTGGAAAAAGGTTCGTAATGACCTGCGGGCTCTTTATATCTCCACAATGGTTACGATACCCAAGTTCAAACATATCCTGGGTCGAAGATTTGCTGCCTTATACACAACCCTGGCGCAGCTTTATCTGATTGGTGATAGAGAGCCTGATCACTCTATTATTAGCCTTTCTCTGCAAATGTTCACAACGCCCTCAATAACAGCTGAGCTGGTTGAGCGAGCTAACTTCTTAACAAACCTCTTTGCAATTCTCTACACCTTTCTCACCACCCGCCAAGTTAGCCACCCTTGGGAGGTTTCCTCGACAGCTACTTTGGCTTTTGACAGTGGCTCTGTGACTAATCGCCGGATGTACCACTTCTACATGGATCTCAAGCACCTGTTCTCGTCGCTGCATGTGCAGCATTGCCTTCGCACTGAACCTCGATATCTCATGCAGTTCTTGGATCTAGTCAAGCTACACCAAGGTATTGGCCCTAACACTCGTGCCGTTGGCGAGCATGTTGAGTATGAAACGGACAGCTGGATTACTGCTTCACTTATCACCCGCGAAATTAACCGCATGGCACGTCAGTTCTCAGAGGCTTTTCGCAATCTAGCGCCTGAGGAGATGGGCTCACTGAAGAATGCCATCAGAACCACAGCCAAAACCCTTATTTTGCATTGCGTTGGTGCAGAGCGCTTCCGGTTTAAGAACGCCGAGATCAAGCGCGAAGTGCGGTTCAAGGGAGTTGGAAAGTATGAGTTCGATATTGCCATGGAAGAAACATCCGTAGTGGAATTTGTAGTGGAACAAGAGCTCATAAGCTTTCACCACGCCCTACACTACACTCTCTCGTGGCTTATCGAGTGCGGACGTTCCATGAGCAACGACGAACTACGCAATCTTTTGTTTTTTACTACCGAAGATCTTATGCTACAGCCTAGATCTATGGGACACAAGACCATGACGCATAGTAACCTTACGCCCGAAGACTATCTCATCAACGCATTTGATTTCCCCCTACGTGTATGTGCATGGCTATCACAGATCAAGACTAATATGTGGGTACGCAACGGTATTAGCCTAAGGCATCAGGCAGCTACCTACCGAAGCGTGGGTATGCGCGATGTCTGTTATCAGCGCGATCTGTTCATGCTGCAAACAGCTGCCGTCACCTGCAACCCGTCGCGCGTCCTGGCCTCCATTGTTGACCGTTTTGGCCAAGAGAAGTGGCTGACCGGCCTCTTCTATCAAAACTGCAAAAGCCAAGATGACAATCAACACCTGGATGTGGTTGAGGACATGATCCACCTCCTTATTAGCATTTTGAGCGACCGTTTGGCCTTGATCCCCATTGAGGAAGAGCCCAGTCCCATACTCGTATCGATGCGTCGTGACTTGATACATGTACTTTGCCTAAAGCCCCTGTCTTTTAGCGAAATCTCCAGCAGAGTACCGGATCGATACTCAGAGCATCCTGATTTTCATAGTGTACTCGAGCAGCTGAGCACGTTTGAGTTCCGTGAAGGGATATCTGATGTTGGTACGTTCAAGTTACGGCCAGAGCTTGCTGAGGAGATCGACATCTTCAACAGCCACTTCACGCGCAACCAACGTGAGGAAAGCGAGGCAGTGTACCGCAAGGCTATGGCTCAGCGAACCGGAAAAAGGCCCGAAGAAATTGTTTACGAGCCCAAGTTGCGCCCAATCCATTCTGGGGCATTCAAGGATCTTGCTGTTCTAACAAGCACAGGCATGTTTGCCCAGATTGTATACTTTTGCTTGCTGTACCCTCTCAGCGTAACAAAAGCCAAGTCTATCGTACAGCTGTCGCGAGTGGAGGTGTATCTCAATTCTGTTTTGCACTTGATGTTGATTGCTATTGCCGAGGACAAGATCGATGAAACCAACTGCGACAACGAGGAGTGTACCTCGTTCATTGAAATTGCCCTGACGCAAGAATCTTTAACCATTGCGACTGACGAAAAGAATACCATCCAAGCTGCTACGATTGTTGGCCTTCTTCGGCTTCTTTTGCTCAAATCTGAATACTCTGGCTGCCATAGAAAGATTGAGCTAATCCTATCCAAAATTGCCCTCCAGCGGCCTTCTCTTAACAAAGAAGCCCATGATAAACTTGGCATTGCTATTAATAGCACTCCTGAAGCCGCGGAGGACACAGCTCTTTCTGCCGAAGAGGAACGTGAACGCAAGAAAAAGGCTGCTATAAGCCGCCAGGCTCGTGTTATGGCACAATTCCAAAAACAGCAGCAGGAGTTTATGGGTAACCAGGGCGAAATTGACTGGGGCTCTGACATCGGTGACTCGATGGATGAAGATGAAGCTGATGCCAAGGCTGATGGCACTCATCAAGTCACCTGGAAGTTCCCGAGTGGTACTTGTCTCCAATGTCAAGAGAAAACAGATGAGCGCAAGACTTTTGGCACATTTGCCATGTTCAACGAGAGCCGCATCGTCCGTTTGACAGATGTCCAGATACCGGCCGTCGTTCGCGAGGTCCGCAATATGCCTGAATCACTGGATCAGCAAATGCCCAGAGACAGGCCTTTTGGCATGTCTGGAGAGAACATAGTTAAGGTAACCAAGTATGACAAGGATGGGCATCCCCTAGAGTCGGAAGAGCAAGGTATCAGTCAGGGCTTTTCAAGCAAGTTTACTCTCCCGGGACCTGTCTCTGTAAGCTGTGGTCATTTGATGCACTTTAGCTGTTTTGAGACTTACTACGAAGCCACGCAAAGAAGACATGCACACCAGATTGCCCGTCATCACCCGGAAAGTCTAAAGCGTTTTGAGTTTGTGTGCCCTCTGTGCAAGGCTCTTGCCAACACATTTGTGCCCATTGTATGGAAGCCCAGGGAGGAGGTGTATCCTGGAGTCTTACAACCTGAGACCAAGATGTCTGCCTTCCTTGACAAGCAGATTCTGAATCCTCTCTACACCAACTCACAGCCAGAACTCGAGGTTTCAACCATCTTCAGCAACTATGCCTCTGCCTCGCTGATTGGACCACTTGCTGGAAGTGCCGCAGAGGCTCGTTCAGGTTCAAGCCAGTGGCAACTGGCTTCTACCACAGCTGCGAGTGGGATTACGGGAGCAATTGGCCAGGACTTGGCTACTCAGACTCTTCAGCCTCTAAGCATTCGTGAAAGCAGCTTTTCTAGTGCCAACAATCCCATATCAGATTTGGGTAGGATATACAATCGCATGAGCAATAGCCTTAGAACACAAGACTTTTTGCCATGTGATGTGGGATCGAATAGCCGACAGCTTTGTTTCAATGATACGCTCGTTCGCTCAGTAGCCTTCTCGATCGCCTCAGTGGAAATCCAGCAACGTGGCGTGGGCGTAGTGGCTGAGCCGAACACAACTGCATCGTTTGCGTCTCCCGGTATTTTCGTCGATCGCATCCCCGAAATCTCCATGGCATATTTGAAGATTCTTTCAGAGACAGCCCGCACATACATTCTTGTCAGTGAGCTCCGACCGGCCACGGACAACTTTATTGAGGCCCAGTTCCAGCGTGATGCTTGCACACAACTCAAGCAACTTTTCATCTGCGACTATTCTGATCTCGAAGATGTCAACAACATCCCCCCAGTCCTAGCCATTGATGGATTCGTTCTTCTTACGGACTTTGCCTACTGCATGTCTGAGGTACACCAATTCGAAATCGCCCATCTGGTTCGGCTGTGCTACTTAGCAGAAGTGGTTCGTGTTGTGCACCGTATCAGCAACAACATCCCTGCACCAAGCTGGTCTCAGCGGCTCTTTGCACTGCCCGAAAATACGCCGAGCAACATTCGCACGTTTGCGCAGTTCTGCCAGCGTTTGATGGAAATGACATTTGATGCTAAAGCCCCAATAGATACAACTAGCGAATCGGAAAGCAGCCTAGAGAATCTCGGCTTTGAGCAAGCTGGACTGTCAGATCTTGCAGGAATTTACGAGTTCGTAAAGAAGTATGCGCTTGTCTTCCTCCGCAAAACTGCTATCCTCATGCATGCCAGATTTGGAGTCAGTTTCTCCGCCTACATTCCGTCCAGCCCCACAGCCGATGAGCTTACCCGTCTAACTGAAGCCTTGTGTCTGCCATCATTTGACGATATTATTGCTTCTATCTTGCCTAATGCTACTTCTCTTGGCTGGCCCGATGGCTTGGACCATCTTGTGTTTGGCTGGATCCGACACGATCTGATGTACCCTGCGAAGTCTGACACAAAATCAAACAAGGAGACAACTAACAAACTGGGCGTCGTGGAAAAGTCGCGAGACTTTGTGCCTATGGGCCTGGCTCATCCAGCTATCTTCGAGCTTATCGGCCTACCCAAGACATTTGACACCTTGATAGAGGAGGCCACGCGTCACAAGTGCCCAACCACGGGCAAGGACATCCAGGATGCTACTATCTGTCTATTGTGCGGCGAAATTTTCTGCGGCCAAAGCACGTGCTGTTTGCGAGAGATTAAATTTGAACTCGAAGGGGAGATTCCAGTCGGCGGAACACAGCAACACATGCGGAAGTGAGTACAAACTAAGCCTATCAACAATCGAATCATTTCCTTAACCTTACTCATTGTCTACCAACCAACTAACCACAACACCCCGCTATATAGGTGCCAAGGCATTACTGGAGTCTTCCTCAATATTCGCAAGTGCTGCACCTTCTACCTTTTCCGTCGCTCTGGCTCATTTGCTCATGCACCATACATTGACCGCTATGGCGAGACGGACATGGGCCTGCGCCATGGTCGGCAATTAAACCTAAGCCAGAAGAGGTACGACATCATGCGTACGGCTTATTTGAGCAATGGAATTCCAAGCTTTATCAGCAGAAGGCTGGAGTCTGATGTTAACAACGGTGGCTGGGAGTCCATATGAGTTTGAGAAGCCAAGAGGAGAGGAATTATGGACTTTAGGGCTAGCATGGTATTCTATGATAGGGCTACGGTTATTATTTCTTCGCATTGTTTTCTTGGTGTAATGGTCAAGGTCTTTTTATTTTTCATTTTGGTGTCGTATTTTTTCATGAGCCACCATACTCAAACATTAACATTATCTACTCTCACGGTTTATTTTCAAACTTCTATCCCTCATATTGATAAACTTGTTGAGGGGACAATGATGAGTAAGCTGAAAACTAATTTGGAGTCGATATATTGTGACAAAATCATAGTAGCCCGACATTTCACATACATCCAGACGGGCTTCTATAAATCTGGGATAATCTCATCATCATCGCGGAAGCCGTCAGTTGGCACCAACCGAATCATGTCCTCTTCGTCTTCAGGGAGGCCAGTACCAACGATATTGCGATCCAGCTCATCGTCGGAGTAATATGCCTGCAGAGACGGCGACACCGAGGGGGCGATGTTACTATGAGCATTGCCATTAGCTGTGCCACCTGTAGTCTTGTTGATGGGTAAGGCATCACATCCCGCCCCAGGCTCGTCCTTGGCTTCAAGAACGGGCACAACGCTGTGGAAAACTCGTATTGTGCCATCTAGGCCACAACTGACAATGGTGTCGCCGTGAACATCGACCCAGATGCACACGCCGTCATGTGCGGCAAGCCGCTGGATCTGCATCTTGGACTTGACGTCCCACAGGACAATGCCGCCGTCCTCGGAGGCGGAGGCGATGTACGCAATAGCAGAGCCATCAACATCGATGGCGGTGGAAGGATGAGGGGCATCTGTCTCCGGGTCATGGTGTGATACACGGCATGGCCGTGGTGAGAAGGTCCCGAATTGGCCGCCGAGGGCATACTTCTCGTTGCGATGGCCCTGGTATGTCTTTTTAGGTTTGCCGGCTACGTAGTCCCAAAGTCGCAAGCAGTTATCCAAGCTGAAGGCTAGTACAAAGCGGCCGTTGGGGGAGAAGCAGACATTTGCTACGGGCGGGTTATCTTCGTGTACGAGTGTACGTAGACATTGGCCTGTGGTAGCGTCCCAGACACGGCTGTTGCAGAAGGGAGAGAAGGTTAAAAGGTGAGACTGGAGTAAGGAGAGAGGAGGGGGCAGCATCGGGTACTCACGTGAGACCATCGGTGGAGCAGCTGACAACTAGAGTTCCATCAGGGCTGAAGTCAATTCCAGATACAGGATCGCTATGTGCTGGTAGACTGCGCATTAAGCGCCCGGCACGCACATCCCAGAGAAAAACAGCTTCATCATAGGACCCAGATGCAATGACATTTCCCTTGGGCGAAAAGGCCAGGCAATGTACGTAGCTGTGATGACCGACCAAAGGCTCCATAACACGCAGGTTTTTCGTGCGCCTAGCAGCTGATACCAGCCCGCCGCCTCCATTGTCATGCTGTATTTGCTGCTCAAGATGTCGCGCGGCTATCACACCACGGGCTGTGAGCATGGGCTGGCCGGTAAGGCGGTCCCAGAGACGGATTGCCTTGTCGTCGGAGCCGGAGGCCAGCAGCCGGCTATCCGAAGCCCAAGCAACACAGTTGACGCCGGCAAGATGGCCGACTAGCGTATCAACGTGATCGCCTGTCTGCGCATCCCAGATCTTGATTGTAGCATCGGCCGAGGCACTGGCGATCCATGCTCCGTCGGGTGAAATGCGCACCTGAGACACGGGCTTGGTGTGCCCGTGTAGTATGAACCGGGGCTGAAATGTGGGCGTGGATGGAAGGGGCGATGGCGGAGTTGCTGAGACAGAAGGAGAGCGGGAGGTAGATACAGATGGTGTTTGTGACGGGGAGGAGTGGCGACTGTGAGATGTGGAGGAGGCGGAGAACTGGCGTTTGTGTGGAGTGTGGCGTTGCGATTCATGGCGTGGAGAGCCTGTTTGAGAAGGGGATGACGAGAAGAAGTGCCCATTGCTGTCTATTGGCGAGCGAGATCGGGAGTGTGTGACGCGATCAGTAGGCATTATGTTGAGTGAGCAGTCGCTATTCTTGGTGTTCTTGGCCGGAGTGGTGTGTCGTGGCTAAAGGAGGAGACCTGATCTTTGCAATTGAACTACGTAAATATCGCCGAGGAGAGCTTTTCTGACATTCTAATAGAAAACAATGGAAGGGGGTTCGTTTGGCTTAATATAAGAAACTTTGTCGCTTTAGGTTGTTTTCGACCGGTCGCAAGAATACTGGCGCATATGTTGCAAAAATTACACCAAATATGTCAAGCTACTATTATGACGTTGGCAGATTAAGCTTTGGGAGCGAGGCTGAGATGCAAGGCTGAGGATAGATTCAGGAACAGGGGACAGTACCAAGTTTATGCGCAGCACTGTTTATGCACAGTCAATGTGCAGCAACATACTGTAAGTACAATCAATGCGTGTGCACTCAAAAACTAGCCGCAAAACGTATGCCAGATCCAACTTGCCGACGACAATCTCTTGCCCTGTTCTTGTCTGGTTTTCAAGCTAGATCAGACGGTCAGGATCAGGGATAGAGCCATGGCTGTGGGAAGCTCATAGAGCCAATGATTGACTGACTGTAGCCAATGGGATGCCAAGGTTAAAGTCTCTAGATGGGCCTAATCACTCTGGCTTGCTTCAGGTGAGGACTTGGGCTTGGTCTCGGTTGTTGAAGCTGTTTCACGACTCTGGGATTTTGCAAAGGATTTGGGTTCTGACAGTCCAGAAAAATACTTGGTCTCGTACTAGAGCGAAGCAATGAAAACTCCCGCTGGTATAACAATTGATGATACCTAGTGTAAGCCGGGGTGCTACCGCACTGTGATGCATAATTGGCCTTGTTAATGTGGCATCTAGAAGCCCTGTCCCTTTTCTCCTTTCAAGTAGCTACTCCCTAGTCAACAACGTCGCTTCCTTAATATTAAACCCCGGTCTAGGTAGTTGCTTAGCTTTCAAACTAGGAGTAACCTAACCTACCTACGCCTCCCTTCTTTGATCAAGTTGAACGTGACAAGAACCACTAGGCTGGGTTGTTTCCTTGTTTGCTTGTTTCCTTCCCTCTTTTTTTCTTCCGCCCCCCGAGCGGTCCTAACCTCCCGTTTTGCCTGTTTATTATTGCCTGTCTCTTCTTTTTTTTCTTCTTCTTTCTTTTCCCTTTCTTCTCCTCAATGTTGAGAAATCGGCATCAGAAGAGCCAGACCTCTTCTTCTCCCTTGCCTTCTCTATCATCTACCTCGACTTCGACGCGGACGAATCCTGCTCCCCATTCATCTTCCACCTCGAGTCTTGACCGGCCATTTGCCGCTTCTTCCACTGCTGATACTGCGATTGCTACTGCATCTGACGGATCTGCCGAAATGGCCTCCACCCCCCGAGAAATCAACTTGGTGACCCTCAACTGCTGGGGTCTCAAGGCCCTCTCGAAGCTTCGAAACGAGCGACTGGTTACCATTGGCCGCCGTTTAGCCACTTCTAGTCCTTCGCCGGACGTTGTATGTCTGCAAGAATGCTGGTGCCAAGATGATTATGAAGCTATCCGCCGCGAGACCCGGTTCGTGCTACCGTATGGCAAGTTCTATTTTAGCGGCTCATTTGGCGGTGGTCTGGCAATCCTGTCGCGTTGGCCTATCGAGGAAAGTTCTATGCGCGCATACCCGCTAAATGGCCGGCCAACAGCCTTTTGGCGTGGTGACTGGTATGTTGGCAAGGGAATTGCCTGGGCCATGATACGCTACGGGCCTGGCCGTCGAGACGTTGTGGAGGTGTTCAACACTCATGTAAGTTGTTTGATTCCGGCAACTAATTCCCACAGACACCCTGGGCTAACTGTTGTCTACCTACTGTACTTTAGACTCATGCACCGTATGAATCAGGACCAAAGGACTCGTACATCTGTCACCGACTATCCCAGTCTTGGGAAATTTCTAAACTACTCCGCGCTGCCTGTGATCGTGGTCACCTCGTCTTGGCCATGGGTGACTTCAACATGATTCCGCTATCCTTCCCGCACCGCTTAATCACCGCCAACGCGCCCGTTCGCGATATCTGGCGCGTTTTGCACCCCGATAGCGCTATTGGCCCCTATGATAATCCGTCAGAACGAGCCCGTCAACGACCACTACCCACAGCTCACTTCAATGTATCGGAAAATGGCGTAACGTCTGACAGTGCCTATAATTCGTGGCGCTGGGCCCCTGCTCAGCAGAAGCAGCTGTTCAAGGGCACCAAAGTCGAGATTGCTCCAGAAACTAAGGACCGTCGCGGAAAACGTCTTGATTATATTTTTGCTTCTACTGGCCTGACGCCTGATTCTCCGCCTGGCACTGCTGGATGGGTTGTCAAGGATTCTCGGGTCGGCATGATTGAGCCGCATGAAACCATTGGCTGCTCTCTGAGCGACCATTTCTCTGTGGAAGCCACGCTAGCTCTACACACGCCGTCAAGCGATATTTCCCCAGTCAACAAACCTATTGCTGATCTCGCCGACCAGCCGTCTTCCTCAGCTTCTGCGGAAGCCGTTGATCCACTGGTCCGTTTCTTCGATAATCAGCTCCATGGCTCGGCTGTCCCTGACGCTGAAACGTCGCTGCTAACGGGCGGTACATATGATGACATTCTAGACCTGACGCGTGTATACATGCGGCGACAGGAAGATCAACGCTACTGGCAAGCATTCATATTTTATCTTTCACTAATCATCTTCGTTGGCTGTCTTGTCGGCGTCTGGTGGAGCCCATATCCATGGGTCTCATTCCTACTGCTCTTTTTCTCGTCGCTCTTCCTCGTCTTTGGCGTGATTAGCGGTCTTATATGCCTCCTTTTCGGTGGCGCTGAGAAGCGCGCGTTGATGGAGTTTGAGTGGGAAATTATGAATGCCAAGGCCGGCGGTGATATTTCGCTGCATGCCGGTGGCGGAATGGGAGCTGTTCTTTCGCCAGCTGACCAAGAAAAGATAGTCTAAGCTGCGAGCAAGTCTGACTGCAGCGCGGATCTTATCTGCCTACTTTGATGTTTATATTCTTTCTTCGTTGCCCAGCGTTTTCTGACTATCTTTCTTTCCCAATTATTCCCCTATATTATGTCCCGGGTTGTTCATAATATTCCTCTCTCTATCCCATGTTCCATGTTCCATGTTCCATGTTTACCTTTATTCTTTGTCCCCTTATGCATTTATGAACCTGCCTCCGCCCTCTTAAAACCTCCATCACACCTCGTCTCGTCTTGTATTTATTTCCATTCTACTGCCTCTATTTTCTATCTATAACCATCTTACGCTTACATATATACTCTCTATTCCTCACTCTATCACATCTTCCTACGGACTATCGCATGTGTAGACTCACAATCACTCATTATTCTTCGTTTTAGCTCCTAATATAATCTCATTCAAAACGGTGCATTGCTTCGTCTTGTTTTTGAGATGAGGCAAGCTCTGATAACAATAATCTAATAACACTACAAAGTACTGTTTAATCTCTACTCAAGGCATTTGCCAACCTGCAATGATGGATGCTACCAACCCCTCATAACTGATCCAAAAGAATAATACCATCCTCCAATCCCTATTCATGACACATGCTTGCTGTTTGTTCCCTCTCCATGTCTACTGACCAATTTGGCCTTGACCACGTCTGTTGGACCAGAGCCCGAAGATTGCTCAGTTGGGAGAGTTTCAGGCAAAAGAAACGGAACTACCTGAGCAACGCCGTCAACAAAGCCATCTGAACCCTTAATCTGTGGCATGGAGCCATAGTTGTAAACGCGTCTACGACGCCACGTGTATCCAATGAAAGCAAGCTCTTTGCGGAGCGACATTGCCTTTGACTTCGTTTCCTGTGAGCGTAAAAGCAGGTCTCGAGGTCGTCGCTTCTCCTCTGGGCCATGTGTAAATAGAAATGCCTTCAGTTGTTCGCGGTCTTCTCGGTTGAACCGGGACCGATCAATCTCTTCGTACACTATACGAAGCCGATGGCTATCGTATGTGCCACAAGTCAGTCCAGCCGCAACTTCACACAATCCGACAGAAGGAGATTCCAGAATGCTTCGTGCTTCTTCACGCGTCATGGGCGGAAGCTCTGCCTCTGAGCCATTCTCTTCATCTTCTGTCATTGACCAGTCGCTGATGTTTTTCATATTGTCAAAATACGTAGTGTCCCCGGGATTGCGGATATCAGGGACAAAAGGAGGGGTTACGCGGTGTAAACTCTCCTAATCCACGCAGCGAAACCAACTATGACTTTTGATATCCGCGGCATCGTTGGCCACCACACACTTGTAGTCATTGGAGGTGCCTGTTTTGGAGCGAGACTTGGATTTTTGGGAATACATTTTTGCCGTAATACGCTTCTCGGGCTCCTGTAGTAGAGAAAACAGTAGGTCCTTGCATCGTGTGCTGATAATAGGTAGTTCCGGGAATTCCAGGCGTTTCTCATGATTCTATCATATATTAGCCAGGTGACGACTAGAAAGGTGCATGGTAATGGAAAAGGGAATACTTACCAAAATGTTTTTGCGTGTAAACGAGCGGCCACGATCCGAGAAAAACGGAGTGTATCCGTAGAGGCATTCAAACATGATCACACCCAAACTCCACCAGTCGCATCGACCATCATACCTATCACCACGGACAACCTCGGGGGCCATGTACTGGCTAGTACCAACAATAGAACGAACAGATTCTCGTTTGCTAAACTTGTTTCGCCACTCCAGCAGAGGCTCTCCGTCATTTAGCACGCGGCAATGGCGTTTGATTCCGGCTTCGACTGATCGAAGCTAGCGACGGTGCCGATGGTAGGCCTCGTCATTCATGGATGAAATCTGTTCATCCTGGGGCTCCATGCCAATTCTGTCTAGCACCGAATAGCGATGGGCGCTATAGTATGCCCCGTCATGAGACCAGTGGCCATCAAAGGCCAATCCAAAATCAGAGATTTTCAAATGGCCCGATGCAGAAATTAAAAAATTGTCTGGCTTGATGTCACGATGAATGCATTTTAGTTTGTGGGCCTCTTCAATGCACACAATCATCTCAGCAATGTAAAAGCGAGTGGTAGGTTCGCTCAAGGATCCGACACGTTCCAGCAAGCCAAGAAAATCGCCACCAGACATGTATTCCATGACAAGGTAAAGATTAGATGCATCTTGGAAACTGGCGACGAGGGGCACAATCCTATATTCAACGTTAGTACAGCGTGCGTGCAGCGGACAAAATTGCTACTGCTAAAATCAATAGCAAGCACTAACCAGTTTGAGGCCTGAGCCGCAATCAAAAGATCTCGTTCTGCACGCAGGTTTCCTTCCTGGCCATACACCAGCATGTTTGCCTTTCGAATAACCTTCATGGCATATACCTGATTGCGGTGCCCAAGAGGTCCCTTCTCGCGGACAAGCTTAACAACGCCAAAGCTTCCTTTACCGAGAATACGGATCTGTTCATAGTCATCAATGACGGGTGAAATTGCTACTCCCCGGGTAGCTTTAGAGCTTCGTGCCTTAAGAAAACGGGTTTCTCGTAAGTGCCAGGCCCATTCTTGGTTGAAAAGCATGCGCATCAGAGCCTTTTGCTCTGTCGTAAGGCTTCCAGCTACGTCAAGTTCATTTTCCATGTAGAGCCTATATTTTTCACGGGAGTCAATATGATCTTTAATACTGTTGAAGTATGATTCAAGGTAAACCTTGGCGGCAGCAACACGTTCGACTGTCTCAATGGTTGGGACAACACGGATAAGCTGACGTGTAGATCGAGACGATGTAGAAGAGCGAGAGAACGGAATTTGAGAAGAATCAATAAACTGGGCTGATTGGCGCTTTCGAGGGCGGGAAGACAGAGTTGTCTGGCGTGCTCTGTTTACGGTTCCTGATTCTACTGGTCGTACGGTAACTATAGGCTCGGAGGTTTCTTTCTCTTCACCTGCACTGACATTATCTTGCTCTTCAGGGATATCTGAAGGTCGGGCAGCCTGCTGCAGGTTATCACCTCGGCCCTGGCGAACTTGTTGAAGATGGGTGGTAGGATTAGGTCTATTTTTGACGCTATTGGTCCGAGCAACACCTATCTGGGTATCACGGCTTGGGTCTGAAAGGAGGTGCCATTAGTTTTGTCCAGGGACTCAAGGTAAAATAAAACATATAACAGAAGAGTAGCCTGCCTACCATGGTTACGGCCAAGGGATTTCATAGCGGACACAAAGTCATTCTAGGGTCTGTTTCCCCGCTGGCCAGCTTGGGGAGAAGAAGGAGGGGTAGGGTCCAGCTCATCAATGCCAACTGTAACAACAGTTGGGACTAGAGGCTTTTGCTCAGTTGGCGGCGGAGGTGGTGGAGGGCGAGTAGGCAACACAGTATCTTGTCCAAATTCTGGCATTGTAAGAAATCGGGATAAAGGGCTGTTAGGTAGAGAATAAACTAAGATATAATAATCCGAATAGAGTTGGAGACACTACGCTTGAAAAGCTTGAGGTTTTGGGAGTTATCTGAATCAGCCTTTTGATGCCCAGAAGAAACGTAGGCTTGAAGTTCCAACGTGGTCTGTAAAGTTACAGTGTGGATTGCCTTGTAGTATCAATACAGACCAGGCTTTGGATAGAGGCTTAGCGGCGGTAAAATCAACACGAAAGGTGTGCCGAAGTCCGACGTGAAGGTGCAAAGAGGGAAATGATAAGAAACAATTTAAGAGTATGGGCTGAAAGTGGCAGTCAACAGAACATGGCCACCGACTCTAAGACAAGGTGAGAGTGAATACAAGAAAGAGTGGTGGTAGATTATTGGCAGACCAGCACTGGGAGCTAATAAATAGTAAACAATAATAGAGAAGCGGAAGTGTTGATGATATTAAAGAAAAAAGAGAGCATCAAAAGATGAAGATATAAAGTGGATAGAATAAAGCCGCATCAAATAAATGCCAGTGTTTGTTGGGGAGAGGCGGCGTGGTTGGTGGGTGATGATGATGATGATGATAGAGTAGAGTCCGTCCACGATGGCTGCAAAAAAGGAAAAAAAAAAAAAAAGAAAAAGAAAAAAATAGAACGGGAGGGCGAGAGAACAGAAGGGAAAACAAAGAGGGCGGTGCCAAAACACCCTTTTGTCTTTTGGTTGGGGATGTACCCTCAGGAACGGAAGGCATGACTGGAGACTGGAGCTGTATTTGCTTTGTTTAACACCAAACGGGAAGTTACATTGGAAAAAAAAGAGACACGCGCACCTTCTTGATTAAATATACACACGCGAAACCATTGGAGGGAAACATCGTCAAGGCAAAATCAAGACACTTTTGCACATACAGCTGCAATTAGGACTAGACAAGGCATTACAACTGACAAAACACCAAGCATGGACCAGACTTGCGGTTGAATGTGGAGCTTCTGTCACATGGCCAACCGTGATCTGCCGCTGTATCACACCAACAACACAACGTCCAAAAAATGGCTTGAACACTACACTACACGACCCTAAGCTACATAGACTACACACTACACACTACACACTACACACTACATGCATGCGTAACATGTACTGGTGCTTGTCATCCATGTCCGACATGTGATATCAGCTGAGAAAAAAAATATGCGTGGTATGCACCGGACGGAATTTGCATCCGTGTCTATGGCGATGTTAGTATTAGATGACTCAACTTCCATTTGACGCCCAAGCCAGGAATCGAACAGTTCGTGCTGACAATGGGAGCTTGGGCTGTGGGGAGGGTGGTCTTACCTCTTCTGAACCAGGAGATTTTACTGTGAAGCTCTTTTGAGCTCACAGAAAATTGCTGGGAGAGAAGCAAGCTAACTACTGCTCCACCGGTGCGGCCAGTCGATGGGCGCAAGATCCATCGCGCGCAGGCTTTCTTACAAGTGAAGATCAAGATGATCAAGGAATTCTGTGAAGCTGGTGAACGGAGCAGCATGGCTAAGACTTTAGCCAACTACGCCATCACGCCCTTTCCTTCCTTGCTTGTTTCCTCATAAGGCCAGCGGCGAGTTCTCGGTTGGAATTAGGGGCTCGTAGTGGCCCTTATAAAGGAAACTCTTTTTCCTTAGTAGGTGCGTTCCTTCTACTATTTTTTCCCGTCTCCTTCTGTCTTTGGCTCCCCGCCTGTGTGGTTCTGTTTGGGGCAAGGGGGCCTGCGTCATGTTTGGCTGCCGGTTGTGTTTGTGATGTGACGAAAATGGCAATTGCCAGTTGGGCAAAAGGGGGGAAGCCAATAAAGTAAGCGCTACCGTATTAAGCGGGAATGTGTCGGTGTACTAACTAGTAGTAAGTACATGCCAAATGGAGTGCTTAGTCAGAGTACAAGTTGCGTATGCTTGCTCATGCTGGCCGTTCAATTTTTTTCCTGGCATCGGTTAGTTGGTGTTTGCTTGATTATGGGCTTACCATATGAGTACCAGCGTAAGACGTCGATCAAGATGAAATAGGCTGACAAGTACCGTCATGCATACACACCAGGCATAGACACTATCTCATGCACGCGTCGTACCTCTCCCCCTATCAGCATGAAGACCGACAGATGGTAGCGAGGGTGATTGCATTAGTGTCATGTCACTTGACCTTGGGGTTACTTAGAGAAAGTACCTAATATCAGTACAACAATCGGTCTGCCTTCTGATGAGGGCAGGGCCTGTGCTGAGCTGCAATAGGCATGCATATGTGGGCTGTTGAGGCAGCCTGTCAAATTCAGTGAGAACGTATCTAGCCCGACAAGTACATTCTAGCTGGAATATAGCGAAGCAACATGAGAAAATTGAGGTTGTTAATACTTGACATGAGAAAAGGAGGTAATGATGTTAGCAAAAAAGAAAAAAGACGTTCCACAACGAAAGTTTTTACATGGTTGCACAGCAGCTCATTTCGCGGCTGCCAGCAGGTGCCAGCTGTAAGACCCTAACGGAAGACTGCATGGCCACTTTCAAAGCACAGGTAAAGACATCGTGATCGAGCGACTGGAGTAATAAAAGCACGATTTTATATTTGAACGACAGTATACATGTATATATATTAAAACAATAGCACAATAGCATGGAAAAAAAGGAGAGTATACATATGGCCACCCAGCTTCCCACGAAGATTGGGTGACCAAGATGTTGAACACAGCGGTGCAAAAAAGACCAACAAAAGAAAAAAGCCAAGTTTAACATAATGAATGATAGGAGAGGTCCAAGAAAACCAGGGAGAAACAAAGGGAAAAAAATCCAAACGCTCTAAATCCAAAACGAAATGAATGCCGTGAAACAAATGTAGAAGATCAAACTAAAACAGAGCCAAGATGTGTGGTATAAGGTGGCAAGCAAATTGAAACAGTAAACCAGGGCCTAATAAGATGCAAATAAACAACCAAGAACGAAGAACGAAGAACGAAGAACGAAGAACGAAGAAACAACCCAAAAAAGAAAATCAACAAGAAATAACGCCGCTATGCCGTGGGACAGCAAAAGAAACACATGAAGGGAAAGACGGACGTGATGCCACAAATAGGCTGAAGCTGGTGACGTTGATATGTTGTTGGCCTTATAAAGAAATGTATGGAAAAAGAAAAGGGCCCTCTCAGCAAAAGATGAGAAAAAAGCCATCATCAGAAGCACAAGGAAACAAGTCGCAGTGTATCAGCAAGATACTAGAATTTTGGTGTGGGCAGCATACGCATGCGCAAGACCAGGTAATGCGATCTAAACTAGATCCAGAAGAGAAGAGAAACAATAATGTAGAGGCAGAAAAGACGCCCAAAGAAAGAAGAACCACGAGGTAGGTAGTCCTGGTACTGCTATGCTGCAGTTAGTTCCCGCCGCCCTTGAGCTTCTTCCACCAGCTACTCCGTGGCGTCTCGCCAAAAGCAGACGTTTTACGGGAATGACGGATGCGCTCATCGCTACCATCCAGGCCGGCACCGCTCACAGGCGGAGCGGGAACTTGTGGTGGAATGCGGTCACGGTTGTATTCGCGGCCACGATCGCGCTCTCGCTCTCGGTGATGGTGAGCGCTTCGTTCGCGTAGTTTCGCCTCGCGTTCGCGTTCGCGCTCGCGTTCGCGATCTTCACGGCGTGCACGGCGGCGGCGCTGCTCTTCAGCTTCCTCTAATGGATCGACAGCTGGATAGGTATCACCTTCATTGGCAGCAGCTTCTTCTTGGCGAGCACGGCGTCTTCGTCGGCGGCGTTCTTCAACATCATCAGTCGGATCGGCTGCAGCCGTGGGTTCGGCGGGGTGTGCACGGCGGCTGCTCCGATGATGATGGCCATAGTGTTCGTCATCCGTGTGCATTGGAGGTGGATGGGGCAGAGATGCGGAAGGGTAGCGAGCGGCACGAAGCTCGCGGCGACGACGACGATACTCTTCATCTTCCTCGCGAGCTAGTTCAATTTCACGCTCTCGTGCACGCTCTTTTTCGCGAAGAGCAGCTTCTTTGCGAATTCGGCGACGTTCAAGACGCTCAGCCTCCTCCTGGGCCAGTCGACGCTCTTCTTCCTCTTGAGCACGCATTTTCGCAGCACGACGCTCGCGACGTGCCTCACGCTCAGCATGACGTTGAGCTTCGATTTCATGATCAAAAACGTCTTCAACTGGAGGCGGAGGAGGTGCTACTGGGACAGAAGGCTGGTGACGATGCTTGCGATGTAGCAGACCCTCATCACGCCCAGACTCCTTGGCACGAGCAGCTTCGTTAGCGATATCTGCAGCCTCGCGTTCGGCGCGGCGAGCGCGGCGAGCAGCTTTGCGAGCCTGGAGATCGGCCTCTTCAGAGTCAACGCCAATCCTGATGCGGCGATCGGGCCGCTCACGATCACTCCGGTCACGATCGCTTTTCTCGCGGTCACTGCGTTCAACATGTTCGCGCTCACGACGGCGTTCTCTACGTTCACGCTTACGCTCGCTCTCATAGTCGCGATCACCTCCAGCAGCTTCCCGTTCCCGTTCCCGTTCACGCTCACGCTCACGTGTAGGGCGCGGGTCTTCATCTCCAGTGCGGCGCCTACGCAGTTCAGGGCGAACATCTGCAGGTTGTGTTGTCTCGAACATATGTTCTGCGCCAACATCGGCTCTGATATCAGGCTTGACCACTCCGCGGAAGGTACTTAAAAACCCGGCAATAGCGCCCCGTTTAGAGTCACGGCGGGTTGGCATTAGGGGAGCCTCTACGTGATCAGCGCGATCAGCAGGAAGGGGCTCTTCGACTGGCTCGCGCTCGCGATGATGCCGAGAGCGGCGTTCGGTGCGAGGAGGAGATTCCACAGCTGGATCAACCTCTTCATCTTCGGGTCCTCGAACGACGCGCTCACGATGGCGGCGACTAGAAGCCTTAAGACCTAGAAGCCTTGAGGCCTTGGAATTTAAGTCGAGGTCTTCAGAAACGGGATCATTAGTTGGTGAGAGAGCGCCAATGTCAACAGATTGACGTCTTGTTTTTGAAGAGGCATGACGACGTTCACGGTCACGGGTCGAGGACGAGCGAGCACGGCCAGAGCCTTGGCCCATGGCGCCAGAGGCAAACGGATGAACTGGTGGTGGTCTAGGGACTTCAGCACGCTCTCTATCCTTGTCAGAGGCCGAACCCCTAGAGGAAAGCTCCTTGCGTTCGGTGTCCTCACGCTCTGAGACTCGCTGAGTACGCTGACGTTCTTTTTCTTCGTGACGGGCCGCACGAAGTACCCGGGCTCTTCTGCGTTCCTCACGCTCCTCTTCTTTCCTGCGCTCATGCTCACGCTCTTTTTCGCGTGCTTCGCGTTCACGGGCCTTGCGTTCTTTGCGTCTACGCTCGCGCTCTTGCTCGTAATCTTCTTGCTCTCGTTCAACTGGATCTTGGTTTTCAGGCTCGGCTAGAGGCTCCTGAATCTCTTCCTCTTGGCGTTCTTTATCTTTGCTACGACCACCAAGAGGATTCATCCAAGAGACCCAGCCAGGAGCACCAGTGTTACCGGGAACATTAGGACTGCCTCTACTCCCATGAGCAGAAGAATCGCGAATTCTAACACGGTCCTTTCTGTACTTGGGCTCAGGAGGCGGTGTTCGTGCCTCATCGTCCGTGGGTGGTGTGGCATTTTCCTCATCGTCGGGCGGAGGCGGGGGTGGAGAAGGGACTGGGGATTTATCGCGGCGATGTCGGCGATGTCTTTTAGAGCTAGATATAGGCGCGGCGTTCTCTTCGGCAGGAGGAGCTAGCATTTCATCTGCACCAGGGAACCCACCAGGCAGATCATCATTATCAGCATACCTGATAGGGGGGGGGCTTGGGGGGGCAGCTGCAGCAGCCTCTTGTTCCCTCCGTGCTCTGCGTTCTCTACGGCGCTGCTCTTTGCGTCGACGCTCTTCCTCTTCCTCTCGCTCAAGCTGTTGCTGTTCAAGAAGCAGTCGCTCTTTGTGTTCTCTGCGCAAGCGACGCCGTTCTTTGCGCGCAAGATCTTCGGCAGAAGGGCCTTCGGGCTCGGGGGGAGCTTCAACGGTTTCAGGTTCAGGTTCAGGCTCAGCTTCAACCTCAGGCTCAGGCTCAGCTTCGAACTCAGGATCGGGGTCGGCAACATCTTCCTCCGCTGCCTCAGCTTCGGGGTCTTCTTCTTGAACAGGCTCAAAGGCGCGAAGCCTGTCAGCGATCTTGCTGCTGACTTTACGAGAGGATGGTGAGTCTGGAGTTCGTGAAGCTGGCGGGGGCGAGGCTGACTGTTGCGAGGAATCCTGGTCTATATATATCAACAAAAGATTAGTATATTGGGAGTGACAAAGAAGCATGATGGGCTAATTGTGAAGGCGCTAGTTGAAAGGCTAGCTTTAATCTGTCTTTATATGCCCGCAAGGTGTGAAGTCACAAGACAAGGTAGTCATGACGATTTGTGGCACAAAAAGCCCAGAGCCGTCCGCCACCCTGCCCGAAACACAAAGGAAAACAACGTCCACAAAGTTAGAGAAACATGAATGTAACATACCTTTCTTGGTGCCTGCTGTGAAAGCACCCCAGAAGCCAAAGACACCAGCTGTAGGTTTATCTTCGTCCTGGACAGTCTCTTCCTCGGCAGGATTTTCTTCAGCAGGTGCATCAGCAACCGGCTCGCCCTCATCAAGCAGCTCGTCAACTTGTTCTGGCGTCAAATCCATAAGATCATTATCAAGAGTCCGTTCTTCTTCTTGATGTCTCTTCTTCTTCTTGCGCGCCTTCTTCTCTTCCGCCGCAGCTGCCGCAGCTGCTGCGGCGGCGGCTTCTTCCTCCCTTCTCTGCCTTCGACGAGCCTTTTTCTCGGCTGCCGCTGCTTCTTCTTCAGCTAGAAGAGCAGCTGCAGCTTCCTTTTCTTTGCGTCGTTTTTCTTTACGTAGAGCAGAGGAGCTGTTATCAGTTGCCTTTTTGTCTTTCTCATGCTCAGAGCTGCGGGACTTTTTCGACTTGCTTGATGACTTATCCGGCCTAGATGGCGGTGTATCAGCTTCAGGTTCTCCATCGTCGGCAGGATTATCTTCGGCTTCAGCTTCGACTTCGGGGTCTGCCTCAAGAGCCCGCTCCTCCTCCGCTTCTTGATCGTCATCATCATCCGCGCTACCGCCAATAGCAGCCCAGAAGCCTCCCTTCTTCTTCTTCCTCTCTCTCTTCCTACGCGCCTTTTCCTCTTCCTCAGCAGCAGCAGCAGCAGCAGCTTGTTCTTCTGCAATGCGTTGCTGTTCCGCTTCTTCCTCGGCGGCGGCGGCGGCGGCGGCGGCGGCGGCGGCGGCAGCTTCTTCTTCCTCAATCCGTATACGTTCCTGCTCCTCCTCTTCAGCTTTGAGGCGCGCCTCTTCCTCTTCTTCCGCCTTTTTGCGCGCCTCCTCTTCTTCCTCAGCCTTGCGTTTTGCAGCCTCACGCTCACGGATCTCACTCTTCTTGACTTTGCGTGTAGTTGTACCCCAAAAGCTTGAAGCTACAACCTCTTCAACCTCTGAGTCCGAATGCTCCTCGGTATCCGATGGTTTGTCTTCTGGTGCGTCGATATCGAGACTAGCCTTACTACCGTCAACACCCCAAACGTCAACCTCTAAAGCTGTAGCAGGATCGATGGCTTTTTGGTCAGATGAAGTTTCTGACTTTTTGTCGTTGAGAGACTCGGTTGAAGACTGGCTCTTGTCTTTCGACTTGGTTTCACTACCGCCAACGCCCCAGGAATCACCAAACGCAGCTTCAGCGGGCGCGTCTTGGGCAGGGATTCCCCAGAGACTACCAAAGACGCCTTTGGCAATAGGTGGGGGAGACGGCGTTGAGCCCTTCTTCTTGGTACCTCCGAAGCCCCAGAATCCGCCAGCAGGCTCTTCTTTGCTTTCCTGGCTTTCAGGTTGCGGTTCATTAGCAGCTTCAGCTTCAGCTTGGGCTTCAGCTTCGGCAGCGGCCTCGGCGGCGGCCTCGGCGGCGGCAGCAGCAGCCTTCTCCTCCTGAGCCCGACGCTTCTCGGCTCGACGAGTCAATTCTTTCCAGCGTGCCATCTCTGCAGGGCGTAGCTTTTTCTTGCGCTTCGTTAGTGCAGCCAGCTCGATGTTCTCAGCGGCGATTTTATCCTGGAGAAGTTTCTCTGCCTTTTCAGCCTCAGCAGCTAGACGATCACGCTCTTCTTGCTCTGCAGCTTCCTTGGCAGCCTGCTCAGATGCTTCTGCTTCAGCGGCAGCAGCAGCTTCAGCATCTTCTTCAGCTTCGGCATCTTCTTCAGCTTCAGCTTCAGCTTCAGCTTCTGTTGCTTCCGCCTCAGCAGCTTCGGCGTCTAATTGTTCAGCTTCGGCGGAAGCTTCCTCCGCGGCTTTTGCAGCATCTATCTCTGCCTGCTTAGCAGCCCTATCGTCAGCACGTGCTTGTAGCTCAGAAATACGTGCACGATCTTTGGAACGAATTTTAGCCTTGGACTTAAGTGTAGCGAGTTCTTCCTCCTCCGCTGCAATTTGAGCCTGTAGTACTTCAGCGGCAGCGGCAGCTTCAGCAGCTTCGGCTTCAGCGGCTGCAGCCGCGGCGGCTTCAGCCTCTAACCGCTCAGCCTCAGCAGCTGCTTCGGCAGCAGCAAGCTCCTCTGCTTCCTTAGCTGCAAGCTCTTCAGCCTCCTTCTCAGAAGCTATACGCGCACGTTCATCATGACGAGATTTAAGATATTGGTACCGTGCGGCATCTTTGCTGCGAAGGGGCTTCTTAGCTTTGACATTCTCGTAGATCCTCAGCTCGTTTTCTTCTTTAGCAATGAGGGCTTGCTCTTCCTTGGCACGGGCGGCAGCCTCCTCTTCCTCTAGGCGGAGACGCTCTGCTTCGGCAGCTTCTTGAGCCTCACGTTCGGCTTCTGCTGCTGCTTGCTCTGCTTCTTCAGCTTCACGAGCAGCCTCTTCAGCCTCGCGTGCAGCTTGTTCTTCGGCCTCTCGAGCAGCCTGCTCTTCAGCTTCGCGAGCAGCCTGTTCTTCAGCCTCCTTGGCAGCCTGCGCTTGAGAGCGACTCTCGGCACGAGCCCGGAGAGTATCTAACCGAGCCTGTTCCTTAGATTTGAGCTTGCGCTTGCTTTTCAGGGCTGCCATTTCCTCTTCCTCGGCGGCAATCTTGGCTTGACGATGTCTCTCGGCCTTCTCAGCAGCAGCCTGGGCTTTCTCTTCTTCTTCAATACGAGCTGCCTCTTCTGCCTCGAGACGAGCTGCCTCTTCAGCTTGTGCACGCGCGGCCTCCTCAGCAGCCTCTGCTTCTTCGGCTGCTAAACGAGCTGCTTCAGCTTCGGCCTGCTCAGCTTCCTGAGCAGCAGAAGCTTCAGCGCGGAGGCGAAACTTCTCAGACAATTGCTCGTAACGTGCCAGTCGCTCTCCACGAAGTCTGTGCTTTTTACTTGAAAGAGTGGCGAGTTCAGCTTCTTCTTCAGCTAAAACCTCAGGGTCTTCCTCGGCATCAACAAACTCGCCATCGTCCTCGCCACCGTTGTCTATTTCATCTTCGGCAGTAGACGGCGGCACAGACTCCTCCAATGCGGCGTTCTTGGCAGCTAGCTTGGCCGCCTTTTTGGCCGCTTTTTTGGCTGCCTTCTTCTCAGCAGCCGCTTCAGCGCGTTGCTTTGCCCGGGAGCTAAGGTCGTTGTAACGGGACATGTTTTTGGAAGTGAGACGGCCCTTAAGTTGAAGCTTTTCTTCTAGAAGAGCGAGTTCTTGTGTCTCTTTACGAATGCGTTGAGCAACAGCTGGATCCTCTTCGTCTTCCGAGACATCTGAGTCCTGCGATTCATCACCAGTAGCTTCAGAAGCTTCAGAAGCTTCAGGCTCGGCTTCAGCTTCGTCCTCAACAGGAGAAGCGGCCTCAGCTTCAGCGGCAGCAGCAGCTTCGGCAGCAGCGGCTTCAGCAGCAGCGGCTTCAGCAGCAGCAGCTTCAGCAGCAGCAGCCTCAGCAGCAGCAGCCTCAGCAGCCTCAGCAGCCTCAGCTTCAGCGGCACGCTCTGCAGCATTAGACTTGAGAATCTTGTAACGTTCCTGGTCAGATTCCTTGAGGCGATGCTTAACTTTGAGTTTACGTTCTAGGGAGGCCAGCTCTTTGGTCTCCTTAGCTATAATCTCAGCAAGGGCCGCAGCCTTAGCTTCGGCGGCAGCAGCAGCTTCGGCAGCAGCAGCAGCTTCAGCTTCAGCAGCAGCAGCTTCAGCTTCAGCAGCAGCCGCCGCCGCAGCCTCCTCCGCCTCTTTAGCAGCCTTATCCTCGGCTTCTTTAGCAGCGAGAGCATCCGCCTTGCGCTTTTCAGCTTTGGCCTTCAACTCTTGGTGACGACGCTGGTCAGAGGGGCTAAGTCGGCGGCGAAGCTTAACCATGTCATCCAAGCGAGAAAGCTCTTTCTTCTCCTTCAGGAGCTCCTCAGCCTCGGCAGCCGCGGCAGCTTCAGCAGCTTCTTCTTCAAGCTTAGCCTTTTCGGCCTCTTCAGCCTCTTCAGCCTCAGCCTGGAGACGGGCCTCTTCAGCGGCCTTAGCCTCAGCATCAGCCTTGCGCTGCTGAGATCGCTTTCGGAGGTCGGCAAGTCGACG
Organism: Ceratocystis destructans; assembly: GCA_038407095.1. Classification (NCBI taxonomy): domain Eukaryota; kingdom Fungi; phylum Ascomycota; class Sordariomycetes; order Microascales; family Ceratocystidaceae; genus Ceratocystis; species Ceratocystis destructans. Next base: position 58,821 of record JAXASZ010000871.1, read on the forward strand.
GAGATCAGAAGTAGCAAGCTTCATTTTCATCATGACTCTATCCTCTAGATCCTGAAGCTCCTCTTCTTCTCTGGTAATCATGGCCAACTCAGCTTCAGCAGCCGCAGCCGCAGTAGCTTCCTCCTCAGCCCTAACTCGGGCTTCTTCATCGGCTTGACGCTGCTCAATCTTCGTACGAAGCTCCATAAAGCGTTTCAATTCTGATGGAGAAAGACGGCTCTTCTTCTTAGTGCGCGCCTCGAGTGCCGCAAACTCTTTATTTTCAGTGGCGATAGCATCGGCCTCTGTTTGTGCAGCAGCAGCAGCTTCCTCTTCGATAGCCTTGGCTTCAGCTTCCGCGGTAGCAGCTTCCGCAGCTGCAGCTGCTTCGGTTTCAGCCTTTAGGCGGGCCGTTTCCTCGGCCTTTCGCAGGGCTGACTTTTTGCGAAGGTCGCCGAAACGCATAAGCTCTACAGGCCGAAGCTTGGTGCCCTGAGACATGCGGGCTTCGAAGGATTGTAGCTCTTCTTCTTCAGCGGCAATTTTTTCAATTTCAGCTTGAGCCTGGGCTTCAGCTTCAGCGGCTTCTTTCTCAGCCTTAAGGCGGGCTTCATCCTCTGCTTTGCGTGTTTCAATCTTGATTCTAAGCTTGTTGTAACGATCTAGCTCAAGACCTCGTAGCCTCTTAGTCTTGTGCTTGGATTCTAGTGCAGCGAACTCTTTATTCTCGGCAGCAAATGAATCCTCTGCAACAGCCTCCGCTTCGGCTTGTGCAGCAGCCTCGGCGGCCTTAGCAGCTTCCGCCTCCTCGGCGGCCTTAGCTTCAGCAGCAGCCTGAGCTTCAGCAGCAGCCTGAGCTTCAGCTTTGCGTTTAAGAGACCTAGCACTAAGCTCGTTGAATCGCTGAAGGTTTGATCCCTTGAGACTCTTCTTGCGTCCTTTAGCTATCAAAGCAGCAAGCTCAGCTTCCTCGTCAGCAACAGCTTTTGCGGCGGCAGCCTCAGCAGCAGCAGCCTTCGCAGCAGCAGCGGCCTCGGCCTCCGCTTCAAGGCGAGCCATTTCTTCAGCTTCCGCTTTCTTGGCAGCGGCAAGTCTCTTTGCTTCGGCACGTTCGGCGCGGCGGGCAGCATTAGCCTTTAGAAGCTCATAACGTTCGGTATCAGCAGGCTTCATGCGCCAGCGCACAGCCTTGGATTTCTCAAGACTTGCAAGTTCCTTTTCTTCCGCTGCAATCACGGCTGGGTCTTCTTCCGGTTCTTCCAGCTCGTCAGGATTGTCGACGGGTTCAGGTTCTTCGTTTGCCATTACTACAGTGTCATTGTCGCCATCATTAGGGTCAATCTCACTGTCATCTTCGACATCTGCATCTACCGAGCTGGCAGATGCGGAGGCAGCTGAAGAGGCGGATTCTTCTTGTTCGCGGCGCTCACGCTCACGTGTTGCAGCCTTTTCTTTGAGAGTTTCGTAGCGCAGAAGCTCGATGCCGGTAAGGCCCTTCCTCTTTTTTGACTTGCGAGCTTCAAGAGCGGCTAGCTCAGCTTCTTCTTCCGCAATGCTCTCAGCTTCTTGGCGGAGACGTTCAGCCTCTTCCTCGGCCCTCTTAGCCTCTGCACACTTGGCAGCACGTGCATCAGCGCGGCTAACAAGTGCGGCGTAGCGCATTTGGTCAATAGGTCGAAGCTGATTGCGTGCCATGCGCTGGCGAAGAGTAGCAAGCTCCCTTTCCTCGGCAAGAAGAGCATCTTCATCATCTTCAGTTTGCGCTTCAGCGGCAGAAGACTCGATTTCGGAGGGTGGCTCGGTATCGGTGACAGGATCAGGCTCAGACTCGGTAACAACTTCGGAATCGGGCCCAGGCTCGGGTTCAGCATCAGGCTCGGGTTCAGGCTCAGGTTCAGTTTCTGGTTCCGGTTCGGGCACGGGAGGCGGCGGTGAAGCATTTGCAGCTTCCTCTGCTTCCTCTTTCAACCGTGCACGTTCCTCTTCCATCTTCTTCTTTTCTTCCCGCTCAAGAACGCGGGCTATCTTGGCATCACGCCGCTGCTGAATGCGTTTTTGCAGGGCCTGATATTGATCAGCTTCGTCAGACTTTAAACGCTTGCGCATGAATTTTCGACGCTCAAGAACTTCCAAAGCAGTCTCATCCTGTGCTAAAGCCCTGTCTTCAGACTCCTCAAACTCTCTGCGCTCTTCTTCAATCTGCCGCCGTTCTTCCTCCTCTATTCGCCGCTCTTCTTCTTCTTCTGCTTTTCGCCGTATTTCAGCCTGTTCCTTCATCAAGGCCTCGGCTTCACGTTGAGAAGAGCGTGCTAATAGCTCGTTGTAGCGCGCCAGGTCAGATCCCTTAAGAGCCTTTCGTTTTGAAGACTGCTTCTTAGCCTCAAGCTCGGCTAATTCTGCTTCTTCCTGGGCAATGGCTTGGTCATCGGAAGTGTTCTCTGCAGCAGCAATTTCATCTTCAAGCTTTTTAATAGCCTCTTCTTCATGCCGCCGCTGTTCCTCTTTGCGCTCTGCATCACGAGCAAGGAGTTCGTTGAAACGTACAAGCTCAGCGCCCTTAAGACGCTTGCGGTTGTGCTTCTCGCGTAGCGTTTTGATCTCTTGGTCCTCAGCAAGCACCTCAGCCTGTCTTCGCTTCTCTTCAACCATACGATCAGCTTCAGCAGAGATAGCCGCTTCTTGTTTTGCCTTTTCCTTTTCTCGTTTTGATGCACGTTTGCTGAGAAGATCCAGGCGCTCTTGTTCTTTGGAGCGTAGCTTCTTGGTAGTAGCCTTGGCGGTGAGGGCAGCTAGTTCCCGTTCTTCATTGGCGATATCTTCCATAAGGCGTTGCTGCTCTACTTCTATCGGGTCTGGACTTGGCGGCTGTGGGAGTGTTGTCGGCGGCGGTGGTGTTTGTTGTACAGGGATTAGGTTCTCGATGGGTTCGGGTTCTACAAAAAGGAAAAAACATCACACAAGTTAGTACTCGGATACACCAAGGCCTTTTTTTTTTTCTTTTTCGGCACGATTGTGCGCATGGCGTTTCAGATCGCACGCAGTCCTACCTTTCTTCTTTTTCTTTCCGCCTATAGACCATCCAAAGAAGCCACCACTACTTTCCTCATCTTTGGGCTGTTCTTTTTTCTCGACGGGGGAGCCCCAGCCCCAAGAGGCTTCGTCTTTCTTTTTCTTCATGCCCCATATGTCGTATTCATCGCTGCCTTTGTTGTTTAGAATAGGCATGTTGCGCGGCTCGTCAGTGGACTTCTTGCCGTTCCAAGAGGAAGAGAGTTCCGGATTCTGCTTGGACGATTCGGACGGGGATGTGTTTGCGCCGTCTTCGAATAAAGGCTTTTTGGCCTTGAGCTTAGAAAAGAATCCCCAGGATGTGCTTTCTTCTTCCGATACAGGTGCAGGTGCAGGTGCAGTTGCAGTTGCAGTTGCAGGTTTGGATGTAGAGTTAGATTCGGGGCCTGCCCATATTGAGCCCTGCTTGTTGTTAGAAGTGGTTGCGCCCCAGGCGTCGAAGTTGTTGGAGCCGGCGTTGTCGGTGCTAAGGCTCCAGAGATCGTGGGCAGCAGAGCCCTTGTTGGCAGTGTTGGTCGAACTATCTTTGTCGCGTTTGTTGGACGACCCTAAGCCCCAGTTGTTGGCAGCAGTGTAATCGGTTTTGTCAAGGTCGTTTGAAGAGCCAAAATCGCCCCAGCCAAAGCTAGAAGTGTTGGACTTTTTATTTGTTGAGTTTGTGGAGTCTGTGTAGGTTTTAGGTAAGTGTCCACGTCGGAATTAGGAGAGATAAAGTAGATGTGCGAGCGGTAGAGAAGTGAGGCGGAACGAAAGGTGAAAATAAGGGTATATGTGTAGATGAAGTTCAAATGTAAGCGTAAGTAGTAAGCGTAGGTGTAAGTGTAGTGTAAGTGCAAGTGCAAGTGTAAGTGTAAGTGTAGGTGTAAGTGTAAGTGCAAGTGCAAGTGCAAGTGTAAGTACAAGAGTAGGTTTGGGCTAATGCAGATTATGAGAATTTATGGAGTTTTCTTTTTTTCTCTTTCTTTTTTCCCTACATCAATGCAGAGCTAAAAAGAGCATTATCCCCAGCAACTAAGTTCAGGCAAAATGCAAAGCTAAACAAGGGAAGCAACAGGGTACGCAGAGGCATGGTAGAGCTGGGATTACAAGAATTGGTGGTTGGTATAGTGGAGTCGTACCTTTCTTTCCGCTTGATAAAGTATTCCAGAAATCGTCATTCATATTTGGGGGATCAGAAGCTGAAGGGTCGGTATTGGTGTCCTGCGAAGTGCCTTGGGTCTTGGTATTGGCCTTCAGCCCGGTCTTCAAGTGTCGCTCGCCCTTGGAAACAGCGGGGTTGCCGTCGTCAGCAAGAGAGATAGCGGGGCCGGTATTTGCTAAGGTCTTTGCTAAGGGAGGTGGTGGTGACACGCCTGATGCCTGGGGATTAGAATCAGGATCGGGATCAGGTTGCAGAGAGGGTGCTTCGCCTTTGTTGGAGCCAGTACCCTGGTCAGCTGCGTTGTCGAGAAGGGATTTGCCAACTGGCTTGCCGTCGTTTTTGTCGGTGTCAAGGGAACCGCTGTTTGTCTCGTTGGAGGGCAACAGGCTAGCAGGAGGTTTGCCGTTTTTGTCGCCGTCGTTGTCGTTGTCTTTTCCACTCAGGGCAGAAGAGTCGGCGTTGTTGGAGCTTTTGTTAGAGTCGGCGTTGTTGGCGCTATTATTACTGCCACTGTTGCCAGCAGAGCCACTTCCCTTGTTGGTGGAAGGAGGGGGTTGTTTGGTGGCAGACTTCTTTTTTTGCTTCTTGCGATCGCGAAAGCCGATTTGCGAGCCCCAGTCGATGGCAATGCGTGCCACGTGGTAAGGGGGAAGGGTAGGTGGTTGCTGTACGCCGTGTTGCGACTGCAGCTGCGGGCGTCGCTTCGCAGGAAAGAGGGGAGGGAGTGGGTGACGGAGGGCGGCGGCGGAGGGGGAGGCGGAGGCGGAGGCGGAGGCGGTGACGTCGAGGGCGATTGCAGAGACAGCAGTATGGTCCAGGGGCTTCCTAGGCTTACTGCCGTGGGAGTTGCAGCTGTAGGATGGCGTGAGTCGCGGTGATACACAGGTGCCAATAGTGGTGTTAAGGTCGAGATCAAGATTGGAGTTGGGGGGATTGACGATTCGATGGACGCATGCAGGAGTGCAGTTGGGAGTGTGAAAAAGGCGCGAAGCTGACTTGACAGTAGCGGTCGCGAGAGGCGGTGGTGGGATTTGATGCGGTTTATCCGAATTGGCGTCGCGGGGGAGCAGGAATCGAGATGCAGAAAGGCAGGATGGCGGCGCGTTCTGCGTATTGTCGAGAGGTTAGTCAGTGGGTGGTGTGTGCATGCATCTACAAGCACAAAAGGCGGGCAGACAGAAGGGTGGGTGGAGTGGGATAACAGGTCATAATAGGGCGACAAGGACAGGCGACAAGGACAGGCAACAAGGCGGTATGGCAGGACAGGAACAAAGGACAAGATGGAGCACAAAGCAGAAGACGAGTTGGCTGAGGGAGGGAGGGAGGAGTGAGCAGGTGGGTAGGGTGGGTGGAGCAAGGAATGGGGGATAATGCGTAAGAACAAGACGAACAATAATGAAAATGGATAATGCCCAGGGTATAAGGGGGACAGGGGCCAGCTAGAAGACGCGATTGGATGGGATAGCTGGCTACGATAAAGTGTCATATGATGGAGAAGGGGGAGGGGGGGGGCGTTGTGCTAGCGAATAATTATACTTGCAGCAGCAAAGCAATACTGGTAGGATTTATGCCGGCATTGAGCAATGCAAGCTAGAGCTGGACAAAACGACGGGATAGAGAGGAAAGCAGGCTAACGGAGTTTCAGGGAGACAGACATGAGGGAAAACAGAAGAATATACGAAGAATACAAGAGAAGAACAAGGCCGGCGAGGTTCACAGCTAGTGAGGCAGTACAGCAAGAGACTAGGGGGAGAAGGATATGTGCAGAAATCGATGCGGGGCCTAGCGTTTGATGAATGCCGGGAGAAAAGGAAATAGAAAAAAACAAAGACAAGCGAAGACAAGACAAGCTAAAAAGATAAGACAAGCCAAAGCTCGGCCCCAATGATGCTCTCTCTGGCAGACGTTGAGTCAGAGTGTAGATGGACACTGGAGGAGGAGTGGCCAGGCAAATCTTTCCGAGTTGAGTTGGGGTAGACTTATGTTGGACTATGGAACAGGCAAACCAAGGGAAATGTATAACAGCAACACTGTGCACGTATAGCAGGCCAGAGAGCAATGAAATGTGCATAAAGTTGACGGGGTGGTGGGGAGAGGGGAGAGGGGAGAAGGGAGAAGGGTTCCTGGACGCGATGCGATATGCGAACGCTGCGCACATCAAAGCGCACAAGCAGCAAAGCACAACAGCAGCACAAAGTCGGACTCAGGCAAGTAGGATCAGAAGAAACAAGACCAGAACTGAGAAGAGCCAGGGCCAGCAGGGAGGAGGGAGGAGGGAACTAGGGCCAGCTTAACCGACACGAGGCAAAGGGAGACCAGGGTTCAACGAATGAAAGGAGACCCGCGTCTAACATTAGCAGCGACGAGCCCAGCCAAAAGTCGAGCCATTAAACCGCAAAGCAGCAACAGGGCATAGGATAACGCGAAATTTTAACCTCTTGAAACCACAACGGACGTGACCAGACAGAGAGAACAATAGAGTCGCGCAATACCAGCCAGTCGCGATGCGAATTATTCTGGTGTAGCCAAGGCAAGAGAGGGGAAACGGGGAACGCGAGGGGAAAAAGGAAGAAAAAAAAGGCCACGATGGCTTTGCAAAGCACGCAAGCACAGAATTTTCGTCGTCCGATTCAAATCAAGCAAATGTCATGTAGTGTTGCCTTTGTACTCATTTCCTCCTGCTCTGTATTCGCGTACCCAGGGCCAAGTCCAGATGCACATCGTACAAAATGGAATGGATGGAATTTTATGCAGCCTACATCCCGTTGCTTTTCAACGGGCAGGTACACGAGCACGACACACGGCAAGTCACGCAAGACAAAGATACAAGGAGACAGCAAGACAGCAAGACAGAGACAGCTAGGGACAGAGACAGCCACAACGACAGCGAGAGACACAATGACACGATGACACGGCGAGTAGCAGGCAGGCTTTTGGGTTGGAGGCCGGCCTATGGACAAGGGTAGCGTGACCTGGCTACGCGTAAATCGACATATAGACGTGTTATTGGGCAGTCCCCTGTCTCTCTTGACTGCTTCTGTCTGTATTCTTTCTGCTGTGTTGGGCCTCTCAACACATCACAGCGCGGGTGCCTAAGGGCTAGAGGAATAGGGCTGCGCAATCTCCATCACCTCCCCTAATAAAAGAACAAATACAAGACTCACATCAAGCTTAAAATAGGGCTTGTTGCTGCAGGCAAGGCGGCAAATGATAGAAGAAAGGAGGGAAGGGCGAGACCACCAACAGGCCAGCAGTCGACGGCCAGCTCAGCCAACAACGGTCAGGTCAGGTTCGGGTAAAGTCAGGCCGCTCTTCATGCTGATGTCTTGCATTACCAGCATCCAGATACATGGAGAAACGCAGCTCCAGATCTCGAGAGGGAAAGAAAGAAAATAATGATAATAATGATAAATGAATGAACAAGAAATGAAAAATGCAACGCAATGCAGACCAACGCAATGCGACGATAAGCAATGCAGAGGCGGTAAGTAAAAGGTAAAGCCTCTTTTTCTCTTTCTCTCTCTATTTCCTGTTCAAGCCCGCCTGGATATTGGCTTTGACTTTGCCTTGCTTGGACAGCAGCCAGCGTCTGTATCACCCATCGCAGCCCAAAATCACAAGTCCGGCTTCCAGATTCCAGTGCAACCCGCTAGGGCCGAGCCGACGACTTGGATGGATTCAGAGTCCAAGACCAGGCTCTATGTAGTCTCGCCCATCCACACAGCCAATTGGCCTGCAGGACATGTGATATCGGGCGGAATCGAAAGGATGGAGGGGGGGGGGGGGGCTAAGAAACAGATACTATGTTGTTGG